>CAJUYG010001711.1:43499-54660 GCA_910591675.1 Galerucella calmariensis | reverse complement strand
AATATTTCTCAATGTCATATTGTATTGTAGCTGATATAGAGATGATACAGTAATATACTCAATGTCAAAAATTCGGGAGCAGAAAGATGAGATAAAAATGATGTTAAAAGTTCAAATAAATGTTTGTAATACGAGCCTTTGTTCCGGACTTGGAAGAATAAAAATCGATAAGTCGATAAACTGTATACGGTGTCAAAGAAATTGAAATTGCTGGCTTCGGAAGACAGCGGAGCAGTTTTTGTTCATGTCAATAGCATCATTGATATTCAAAAAATTAATTGTATATCCTATTATACATTTAGTTATTGGTGTCTTGTATATTACTAGTACTACCAAGATTATTAACTATAATTGGTCCCAAGAATAACCGCATGTAAACAAATACCACGCGTGATCTATCCTAAGTCAGACACGTATTGCACGTCGACTCGCATTGAAATGTTGGCAGTGGGGAAAGAGAATACTCACCTAATCCATTTGCCTTGGTGGGTCATTTAAAATTCACGTGATTTTACTTCGTGCAGTTTTTCTTGAGAACGAACCGACTTTAGTATACTACTTCATTTTATACCAATATTTATTCTTTTTTCAATTTTACCTTATTCAGAAGATTTATTGAATGAATAGTAGTCTTTTATATGGAGAATCAATGTTGAAGCGGATAAAAATAATAATATTGGATATTTGCTCGGATAACAATAGAAGAATTAACAATTACTTATATAGAAAATTTTTTGACAGCTCCAATAACCAATAAAATTTCCTTATTTTTCATCATATGAACAATTTCACCCAATCATGTCAACATTACACTGATAACAGACCATGGGCTGTTTTCACGTTGCTATATACACATACCTATTGATTTATTTCGATTTTGAAGTTTCAAATATTTATTATTTGGAAATGTCACGATTTGGTTGTAATTCTATAATTGGTGAAAAATTTTCTATCCGAATAACCCTCGGACATTGATAAATGCTCAAAAATTTTATGACAACTTTCTCAAGCTTGTTGCTTGTAGGCAACAGACCTCCGCCTACGGCGTCGGTCTGTTTCCAAGCAACAAGCTTTCGAAATTTGTCATAAAATTTTTTCGAACAATTATCAATGTCCTTGGGTTATTACTATACTGATAATCGGTGCTTTCATTGCCGTTGCACAAAACCAACTTCCAATTTGTTCCAAGGGTTAATATGTATGTTAGTATGACAGATTTCGAAACAAATAAATGAATCCCTTGAAAATCTACCGTTTGCTCATAATAAATGTAGATTCCTACAAATAAATCAAAACAAAATCCAGTTGCAGATTGCAGATTGATACATTTCAAGTGTAAATGTGAAGTTGTCGATATGGTCTTAGTCAGTTAGTTTTATGTTCCAGCTTGATCAGTCCAACAATAGTACATTGTTTCCCGGGTAGGAAAAGCTTAACATTCCTGGACGACTGTGAAGATTGCTAAGTCGAGGCGCAGGCCGAGACTTAGCAACACAGAGTCCAGGAATGTGGCTTTTCCTACGAGGTAAACATACTATTTTTCCGCAAATCGTTTAAAATTGGACAGATATTGATTGTTTTAAAAAAACGCGATAATTTTATTCCCAAATAAATGGTGCTTTGAAATTCCTAATAAAATTACTTGGGTTACTATGGAAACGTATTGAGGTTGAATTGTCAAACTTGACGCTTGTTTCGTTAAGACCAGAAAATATGAACAGTGACCGATTTTTCTTTAAATATCAAAGCGGAAATGGTTGTAGACAAGTGGTAGGAATTCATCAATTTAGAAAAATGCCCAAAATAGTTGCTACTTATTTGAACTTGGTAAATCCGACAGAATATACTGGTCACTGCTTTCGTCGGTCTTCTGCAACAATATTGGTTGACTCTGGTGCAGACATAACTAGTTTAAAGAGGCATGGCGGATGGAAGCCATCAAACGTTGCTGAAGGATATATCGAAGAATCGCTTAACAATAAGGTTGAGGTGGCAAATAAAATTTTCACAGTACAAAATATTCAACAAAATGACCCTACCACCCTGCATGTTGTCCAAAATGTTTCTCATAGTTCTAAGAGTGTTCCTCCAATGTTCAATAATTGTACTAACTGTCAAATTACTGTAAATATAACAAATTGATCTTAAAAATGTATTCAGCAATGACTTGATGTTTTCAAAATATAAATTAATTCCTTATAAGCAGTAAGGAAGTCCTGACTTTTTCTTCAAGAAATTTTGACAGGAATGTAAAAATTTCCTAGCGATTTGCGGAAAAATAATTATATTCATCACTTTGACATCTATCACCATCATTATTTGTGGAATTTGATGCATTATTATCACTTTCCATTTGTGTGTTGTGTTGGTGTATCAGAATTTCATATTTCACAATAGATTTAGTATTCAGGTCGTGTTTTGTACAGAATACCATAAGTTATATATTTTCCTTCATAGGGTTATCATAGAGGTAATATGGATAGAGGCAACAAGCCATAGACCACTGTGTAGTGCAGGGAATGTTCGTCTGAGCTCCGGTGAGAGGAAAAGAAACAGACGATCAGAGGTTTCTTAGCCTTTGTCTGTGTATACAGCAGTTGCACTTTCAGAGAAAGAGAGCCTCTGACTTTCTATCTCTCTTAGATACTGAAGGGTTCCGAGCTGGCTTCTTGTCTTTATTTGTAATATCTCTATGGGGGTAGTACACCAGGGAAAAATCAAGCCATCTATTATACTGGATAGGTATATTAACAGGGCACTGTGAGCTCCATTACTCAAACTTTATAGTTGCCCTTCGTTTTCAACTGTATGGAAAGCATGCGATGATAAACTCTAAGCATTCACGGGCTCTTAGAGTATCTGACAATTTTCAGTTGATTTTGTTATTTGTGGAAACAAACTAACCGATACATGTAAGTTCTACATAATAAAATATTACTTCAACATCGACTCTTCAATTCCATATAAATATGTACATGAACGCTATTTTATTTATAATATACATATAATTTGAATAAACTCAGGATAAATATTTAATGGACCATTTACATCGAAATAACTGTAATAAAATACAAGTATATAAAACCGAACATTTTTATAAATAAAAACACTTATATAATTGTAACTTTATTGACTTTTCGCTGGAAATTTAAGTATCGAGAACCAATTGGCTGAACACGTATTTAATTGGTTACATGGAAATTTCCAGAAACCTCTTCCTAACACCATTCATTGCAAGACATATTCTTGCGACACAAGTTGAAATATAAGATAATAATTATTAAAGCTATTTATTTACAAAACGTCAAGCCAAATTTACAGGCACGTCAAATCTAATATATGCGAAGTGTTCCATAATCGAAATATAATGATGTCAACATATTAATACAGTTGGAAGTTGAGTGATTCGATGAAATAGTGATATGAAAACTACGAGTCAATGGGCATTTTCTGTAGGGCACAACTAACAGGTGTTGGCAGTGAATAGATTTTACACAACCAAATCTTACATGTAATCGTTCATTTATGTGATAAATTGTAAGCTCTGAACATTGGAACATTAAGTGAGTGTCTTCATTGTTAAATACGATTTTTCGAAAACTCTCTGAGCGATTCGACGATCGATAAATTATGGAACTACGGGAGGGATAACTTTTACTTTTGAAAAAAAGTCTTCTAGGGCGATTCCTTTGTGAACAGCTGCAAACCATCGAGCACTGCAACTGACAAGTTGACAGCAACACTTTAAAATTTCAACTTATCTTGGAAACCCAAAAGATTGAATATGAAGTTGTTGGAACGTACTACATTCGAAAATACATCGTTATAAAACACTTAGCACCATTATAACATACCTAACCATTTTTTATACGAATATTACAATATTTTTAGGTCATTGTGGCGACAGTTATATTATGAATATCAAAAGCGTTCAATTTGTTCATCATTTGCATACACCAAGAGCTGGTAAAGTACAACTTATGTTTCTTGAAACCAAGACTGTCAAATTGCACTGGCAGGGAAAAAAATACATTCACGGCCAGTCTCACTTTTTCTTATCAAGCTCCTTTTCAGTAGGAATTTATTTCAAAATCAAAATATTCACTAAAAACGTCGAAGTCACGACTTCTCGAAATTACAGTTATCTTTGCCATTGATCTAAAATTAGTTCCAATACTCATTTTTTTCTAGGGAAAATCCATGAGGTTTCCAAACTACCAAAGGTAGTGATAACGCAGTTTGTTAGAAGCAATCCAGGCGTTTTCATACTGTGAACAATTGTGAAAGGGCCTGTCCAGATGAACAGTTTGGTCCTGCTTCTGCAAAAAACGACTTCGTAACACTAACTCAAATAAGGATAATCTTTAGACGGGCATCTATGGGAATGAGACGCTGATTTCCTCTGAAGTATCTCCCACACCGGCGCGGAACTTCCGCTGCCGTGGCCGATGCGGAATCGGGGAGAGCCGATAGACATGGCGTTATTCGAACATGTCTACACCAAGTGGCGCTGCGCGGAATTCGCAATGGTTGCGGCATAGCAGTGTTGATTTTGAGAGCAGCTGCATGCTCGGTGGTTTCCTCTGCCGCTAGGACTTCGTTCCAATGTGGGTATGACACTTTCCAAATAATTAATATTCAGTTGTAATTAAGTCGTTTCCCACTCATACTATGTATTTCGAGAAGCGTTAGAATGAGTCACTTCTCGTCTGAATCCATAATTGGCAAATTTCAATTACATTCCAGCATGACCTTATCATAGAGTAACGCCATAGAGTAACGCTGTTGCTAGCACGTCTACACAAATTTCGAGTGGTCGCCCCTCTGTAGCGATACTCAATGTAGCAGCTCTTTCATGTGGCAGTACTTTGTATGACGCAAACTATCGGCAATGAATCACAATAATTCACTGGAATCGTCCATAATGCAAGGTAATGTTACTCAGTATTCCTCAATCAGAAACATCAGAAGAGTTGAAGTTTTTGGAGCAACATATCACTCCAACCTCATGAATTTCTCCTATAATACTTCAGTTGAATAGTTTTCAATGGGTTTATCACATTCATGACAATGTGCGATTTAAAACAGTCTGAGAAACAATATTACTCATCATTACGCGTTCAGTCTTTATACTTTGGAAGTACCAGCAAATGGATTCCGTTTTTTTATATACATGGAAGAATCCCCAAGCACAATCATTGCTTCCAACTATTCGACGATTCTCATCATTCTTTGGATACTTACATCGATAAGTGGAAGTATTTTATCTAATTGTCAAGATTTTCATAAACAACTGTTGACATTATTAACTTAGACCAGCTCTTTATACCTATGCAGCTTTAAAAAGGGAGACAAAAATATCAATCCAAATAAAACAACTCAAGTAATTAAATACTCATCCAATTCCCCACCGAAGGAATGAGGATTATTGAGTTGAGGAGTCCCGGTCCATCCGAATAGAAGCCGACCGATTCACTAGCAGCTACTTCCCTTTATACAAAAAATTGATATGTAATGAAGCAACATCTGCAGATTTTGTTATTTTTTTTTTTATTGAATATACGTCGTGGGAAATGAAGACATCTAGTCATCTAGCCATTTGGTCTGTAGACGTTGCTAATTTTAAAAGAAAAGCAAAATAATGAGTTAAGTTCTTTCCAGTGATATTGAGGTATGTCTGGAATAATCTAAAAAAAAGTTACTAATACTCGTCTGCTTCTAATACATGTGCGCGTTGTTCATTTGTACAAACTTTGATACTCTGAAGTGATCGGATTTATCATTTAAGGCATGAAAGCAATATTATAGTTTAAGATCCGAACTGGTCGTCTTTCGGTGACGTGTGGAACAGATGAAAATGATATTTTATATGATGAAATAAGTTCCTGAACATAATTTGTTCAGGCAACCCTTTCAAAAATGATATCAATTACAACTAATTATATTTATTGAAGATTATTTTTCCTGATTCCACCGACTTGTCTACAAAAGAGAACGAGCTCCAGTGGGAAGTTTATATTATATATGTTATAGGCAATCTGTATAATCCGGCATTGTATAGAATGCCTAGGCATTATATACATTGCCAAAAACGTTCAGGCAATGTGTATAATACGATTCATTTCATACATTGCCTAGGCATTGTATAAAATGCCAGAAGCACATCAGGCAATGTGTATAACGAACGACCACGGGAAGGAGACGCATTCGCGGGGTGCGGGACTACCCCGTAAACAAGTTGCAGCTCGTTTATGTTATTAAGTAGGTACCTACAAGGTTACTAGATTGCAATTTTAATATTACTTTATTTTAGTTCGTTCAAAGATGTTACCTAAGATTTTATTTCCTTTCAAATCATAATTATGTTACCAACAGTTTATTTAAAGTAATTTTTATGTGAAATTAGAGTTGGGTATGGTCAATTGACCGTCAACTGACCAACACCTATTTGACTTGACCGAAAGACTGGCGGCAGCACGAAAAATTTTGCGTTGAAATGAAAAGCGGATGATTCGTTCCCGCCAGTTTTATTGTAGATTTGACCAGTTAGTTTCAATTGAAATTTATAAAATATCCAAAAACCAACTTTTTGGTGTTTATCGAGAGTTTTATTATGATATAAAACTATCATAACAATTTACAATGTGCTCCTGGATGGACTCATTTTGCAATTTTATTTTTCAAATCCATTTCAGTTTTCAGTCAATTGACTGGTCAATTGACCGGTCAATTGACAAAAAAAAGTTGACCGGTCGAATTCACAACCCTATGTGAAATCGATTATGAAAAATCGATTACATACTTTACCTATGCTTCAACCGGCATTCCCTACAATGCCTAGGTATTTTATACATTTCCTAGGTAAAGTGTAAAATAGTTGAACTATTGAATATCATTTCATACATTGCCTGAACGACTCCGGCATTCTATACATTTCCTAGGTATTGTATAGAATGCCTGCATTATACACATTGCCTATAACATATACATTATGTAATACTAAGTGGCTAACCTTTCTCTTGTCTCTATTGCCAGGTTATATGGGATATATTTAATTTCCACATATTTTTTGTTGAAACAATTTCAAACTTTACTGCCATTAATTCAAATCCTATCATTTTTGTTAACAAAACAAAAATGCCTTTGAATGAAATTATTTTTTGTATATTTCAGAAATGCTGTTAAACTCTCGTTAACTTTTGTGTACCATTAAATTTTACGCTTAGCTAGTCTTTCAATTAAATAAACCACTACAGATTCCAACAAATAAACTTCTGGCTGTGACACCTTTTGAAATATATTATTTTTGTCTCCCTTTTTTTCCACCCGGCTATTAAGGCTTAGGCCAGTTCGTTGATATCGTGCTGAAATAATTAAGCTGAAATATTCAATTAGTATCATATGTCGAATAATTTCAAATTAGCAAATAGGTACAGTTGTGTTGAGAAGAATGGTTACCGAAAATCTGCTTTAATGCGGATGGCCCCAGTGGTGGCCGATGGACTTTATGTCACATTAAAACGGAGACATAAACATAAACAATTAGTCAAATTTCATCTAACAGTAACTACAGCTTATACAAGTGAAATAGTCCATATTTCCCTATATTTTCCCATAGGTGGTTATTTTTTTCTCAAATTCCGTCCTTTTTGTGGATGATTGAAAAATAGAGCATCGCATGCCAAGATTCCCAAAAAAATTTCTTGTGTTTGTGATAAGTAGTTTTTGAGATTCAGCGGATTTCCTCTCTTAATCAGACACTTGCTACAGTTGTTGATTTATTATCCATTAAATGAGGTTTGTTACTGTAAGAAACCCAATTGAAAATATGCGAATATTGTTGGGGAAGTAGATTTAGACTATGAGCCCATGGGGAAAAAGTGTCGCGATTTGAAACAGCAGCAAACTCATTCAGAACGATAGTTTATCATGCCACCATCGGTCCCAGCACTATGGCGTACATTTTCTCTTGTGCAGAAAAGCGCAGTGGAAAGCTGAACATTTTTTTTTCCACCCCCTGAAACCGTGATATGAACCTGTACGCCGTTTGTTACATTTGATAGTAGCATCATAGGAGATCGGTCCAGACTCTATGACGTTCAAAAATGATCGTTCGGAAAATCTAGGAATATTTTTAAATTCATTTTCTATCCTCTAAAAAGATAATTTTAAACTGTGCGGCATTGGTTTCTGAAGATTATATATATATATTACAGTTCTACAGGCCTTAGAGGCCCATGACTTATTAATTACATAGGTATACCAATTGTATACATTTTTCTTCATCTTCCTCTATTTTTCTTACTAGGGCTTTCCACCTTTTCCTATCTTCCGCAACTCTTCTCCAATCTTCTATCCCCTTTTCCTTTATGTCCTCTACTACCGTCTCCACCCATTTCTTCCTCGGTCTGCCTCTTCGTTTTTTACCTCCTTCTCCTTCAAGGATCGCTTTACTAGTGTGTCTACCTTTAGGCATTCTGCATATATGTCCCAACCACCTGGCTCTTTGTGCCTTTATATAATGAATTATATCAGGGTATCCATACGATACCTTTATTTCTTTATTCGTTAGCCTCCTCCATGTCCCATCTTCCAATCTTTCACCTCCTAGTATCTTCCTCAGTACTTTTCTTTCCCATATTTCAATCTTTGTTTCATTTTTTTTTTGTTAGAATCCACGATTCGCATCCGTAGAGTGCCGTCGGTCGTATAATCGTTCTATATACTCTTATTTTAGCTTTTTTTGATATTTGTTTTGACTTCAATAGGTGATTTAGTGCCCCAAGTGATCTACTTCCTTTGGATAATCTTTTTTCTATTTCAAGAGTTTCATCACTTTTGTTAGTGATTAGTACTCCTAAATAGTCAAATTTATCCACTTTTTCAAAGGTATATATTCTGTGTCTTGTCCTGAACAAAGTTTCTCTGGTTAACTCATTTGGATCTTGCCTCATTTCCATATACTTCGTCTTCTCTGTATTTATATGCAGCCCGAATGCTCTAGCTGTACCCTCCAATTTTCCGAAGAGCAGTTCCAACTCTTTTTTTGATCTTGCAATCAGCGTGACATCATCTGCATACGCAATTACCTGATGCTTGCAATGAAATATCATTCCTCGACTCTGAATTTGACTTTCCCTTAAGATCCATTCCAATACAAGGTTGAATAAAACTGTGGAGAGGGGGTCTCCTTGCTTCAATCCCCTCTTAGTGGTGAAATTTTTGGATACTTTTCCTTCTATTAATACTTTCATTGATGTTTGTTCCAAGGTCAACTTTATTAATTTTATTAATTTCTGGGAAACTCCAAGGTTGCGCAGTACTTCATACAACTTCGTTCTTAACACTTCTGAAGATTATACAACATATAAAAAATAAAGATTTGACATAAGTTGTGTGCAAAGCCGTGGGAAATTGTTTCTTTTCCGATATTTTCCAACTCAAAAAAGGTCATCCGAAACTGTACGGCATCTAGTGCTATAGGTTCCTTTTAGAATAAAATAATGTCGTACAAAAATAATAGTGTGGATAGTCAAAAAACAAAATTTTCTAAAAATGTATGTACTACCTACAACTGTTAGCTTTAGCATACGATTATTTTTCAGCGGGAAATCTCATGTTACAATCAATTTTCATTTATGAAGGAATTATTCAATCATGTCGTGCAAAAATATTTGTGCGGGAGGTGACATTTTTTGAGTAGGAAAATCTCGGAAAAGAAACAATTTCCCACGGAAATTTTCCGAACGATTATTTTTGAACGTCATAGAGTCTGGACCGATCTCCTATGATTCTACTATCAAATGTAACAAACGGCGTACAGTTTCATATCACGGTTTCAAGGGGTGAAAAATGAAATGTTTTCCAGTTTTCCACTGCGCTTTTCTGCACAAGAGAAAATGTACGCCATAGTGCTGGAACCGTTGGTGGCATGATAAACTATCTTTCTGAATGGGTTTGCTGCTGTTTCAAATCGCGACACTTTTTTCCCCATGGGCTCATAGTCTAATTGGTACGTCAACGGAAATTATCCTAGTCAAGATAGAACCAGATTGGGTGATTTTTATGGTGGTTATGTGTATGTTTCGTTTATATCACAGCCGTCTTCCGGAGAGGGTTCCCAAAAAATATAGTTTTAGTGCTAATGTATTTGCAGTGTTTTGTCCATTTCTCCCGAAAATATGGAAATTTGCAGCACCGCTTCGGCTGAACAAGAACAAATTACTGCCATCACCATCCATCCACAATTATCAGAAGACATAATTACTTATCTGTGTAATATTGGCGCATATCTTCTATCTTTATTCTCAATTGTTCTCCATCGATGTTGGTAGACTCCGCTTCAGGGAAGAACAACCCACGTGATGTTGCAGTCCTATGCGCGAACTTGTTGTCAAAACCAGCGCCATATTTTAAACTTGACATCTGACTCCAAATCAGTAGCGTACATAACGCTTTCACATTTTGTAGGTTGACACAAAATTAGTCGGCCTTGACGGTGTATACCAACAAGTTTTTTGGGAAGTGTGGTTTTAGATGACACAACACTTACAGATAAACTGGCTAAACGTATTGAAATATTCAAAAATCATAAATTATCGACAGTAAATGATTGCTTCAAACACAACTTCCAATTTCAATAATAAAATGGCTCTCGGCATGGAACATCTTATGGTTCAATATCAATTTTTAAGAGCCCAATATATCGATGTTAAATTTTTTGTGTCAACCATTTCCCTCACATTTCAACGAACTGGCCTATAATCAGAAAATTGATAAATTACGATGGAATATTTTCCATGAAGTACCTAACATTTCGCAGTTATTTTTAAGCTAGTAAGGATGTCAACAGAATTAACGTATATATCATAGCTAGACTGAAAAATGTCGGTTTACTTATTTGAACACTACCGGCGGTGGTTTCGAAGTAAGAGAAGTTTGAAAGGGGACTCAATCCAGCGACGTTTTTAGTTGCCGAGAAGATTTCATATTTCGTACTTGAGTTGAGTTCAGTCAACCGGAATGTATCTGAAAAAAAAAATGATAAAACGTGAAGCTTGTACATTGATGCATAAAAATGGAAACAACGCATTTTCTTGATAATGTTTTACTGAATATAGTAACCAATCAAATTACTTAATTTCAAGTCATGTGTCAAATT
>CAJUYG010001711.1:0-43489 GCA_910591675.1 Galerucella calmariensis | reverse complement strand
ATATAGTAACCAATCAAATTACTTAATTTCAAGTCATGTGTCAAATTTCATCCAATCACCGCTGTATTACAGCGATAATACCCTACATGTGGTGTTTTCAGTTTGGTGTTTACTTTTTATTAAACATTAATTAAACGTCAAACTGACAACTGGATTAAAAATGTCGCAAAGATTAGGTATTGCATCTAACGATTCAATTCATTTACCAATTGTACTTTTCACAACTGTAGTTTTAAATAAAAACGAATACTATTTGATTAAAATTGATAAAGTTTGTATTGAACATTATTAAACATCAGATTGGCAATCAATTTTTTGAAAGCTACAAAGTAAAAAATTATCTTATCGAATACTCCTCGGGTCTTGATAAATACTCAAAATTTTGTCGTAGAGAATCCTTCAAGCGTGTTGCTCAAAGATAATATTATCAAGCAACACGCTTTCAGCATTCTCTATGACAAAATTATCTCGGTATTATCAAGACTTATAGGGGTATTACTACTTATAATACAATCATAAATATTAACATCGTCAATATCAGAAGCAAACAGGAGTCCTGGATGGGCGAGTCCATGTATTTTCCTGATAACAATCGATATTTTGGAAACAAATTATACGTCTCAATTACACTGTCAAAACATATTTCAACAAAGTCGAATCCGTTTACACATACATATCAGGATCTTTTGGAGTGAAGCTGCTGGATTTGTTAACTTTTATTCAATTCAAATCAATATAGTGAACAATTTGATATTTACATATATTTTTTTTATTCGGTTATTTAACGTCGGTCTATTTCTGCGACTGAGGCCACCGACGCCAGGAGCACTTTACCCATAACTGGAAATTCTGCCGAATTAATTAGTGTTTCAGTCGGTCGTGGGGTTCTTTCTTGAGCCAAACATCCATGGACCTCGGCTTTATGTCTCCTGTGAGAGACGTCATATCTACATTATACCTCATGCTCATTGGTATAATGCCTTGCGAGCTGTGATATGCTACTCTACTGGAGGCTGTACGAGCTCTACGACGGTGTTTTTCCATAGTGGTCACCCATGGAGGTACTAACCGTGCTCGACACTGCTTCCCTGTGATTATTTCATCAGAGGCGTTCCACTACAGTGCTGGGTCGACTCCCAATTCGGTACTTTTGGAATCGTTGATTTTTCCACTGTTCGTTGTGTTATGGTTGTGTGGGTTGGAAATTTGTTTTTCTCAACAGTAGCAGCCAGTTATAGTTATTAACGTTACAATGCCGAAATGTACCAAATAACGGATGAGTTTGAATATTGTATAACAACTGAATCCGTTATATATATATATATGCGTATCAACCGTGTGTCGTTTAATACTTTCAGTAATCCCGCTGAAAGATCACAATATTATTCAGAGAAAACAACAAATCACGTACCTCGTCGTAATACTACAGAAATAAATAACATTTCTCGAATGTCATTTTGATTGAACAAGTGATTTTTCAAAGGACGGAGGCTGTTAACATAAACTTGCCAATAGTCATCTTAATACCGTTAAGTTTAAATAATAGTACGGGATTAATGCTTAATGCTAGAATAAATACTCCACCAGTCTTATAGATTTATTTCTAAACAAAAATGTTGTGTGATTTGTTGAATAATATATTGAATGCTGTTCCACTTTACTTGGTATGCTTTATTCAAACCCACATATTATTATTTAATAAACAAAATTGTAAAGTTTTACATTTCAAAAGCAGAAATTCCAAAAATAAATGAGTCTTGATGAAGACAGATTGTTCTGTAATTTATGAAGCGAATCATAATGTATAGAAATACAAAATCAATAGTTCAAATCAAATAACAGCTGACATCAAATTAATTCCAAATAGAATGCTATCCAGTGTTACCGATGCAAATATAAAAATAATCCGAATTTATAATTCAAATTATCAGAACTATAAGGTTTAGGAGCACTTGGTGAGTATAAAATTTCAAAATGCCGACAGATTCAAGTGTAGCTCAAGGCGCCATCTTGGAAAAAGTTTTGGCCGATATCACGTGAACTTTGCAGTTTAGGATTGATTGAAATTTTGTGGATTGATTTATTTGAGAGAAAAAGCTGTGTTCGACAAAACAGTCTTTGTGGAGAAGTTAAAGATGAATCACTTTAACACTGAGCTGCACGCAGCTCCATTCTAGTTTTCCATCGTTATATTTTACATCCCTTAGTGAGAATGAAGATATTTTTTTTATTGGTGAACCATTTTACCTATTTAAAGCACGCTTCAGCGTGTTTAAATCGAACTTTAAAAAACGCGCGTGTTTTAAAGTTACCGTGGCAACATCAACAACTCGAGAAACGAAGTCCAAATGTATGGTCTAA
The DNA here is from genome assembly GCA_910591675.1 of Galerucella calmariensis. Classification (NCBI taxonomy): domain Eukaryota; kingdom Metazoa; phylum Arthropoda; class Insecta; order Coleoptera; family Chrysomelidae; genus Galerucella; species Galerucella calmariensis. The sequence continues at coordinate 41,128 of CAJUYG010001711.1, read as the reverse complement.
ATCATGTCTAAATGACAATTTTTTTATTATTTATCTGACAGGAGTACTTAGTTTGTAACGTCAAAACTTTTATTCGAACAATATTTAACAATGTCAAATTTATAAATTAAAATGGAAAGTGCCGTTGGTACCTATTGTTTGAAATATTAATATTTCGATTTTTCAAATCTTGAGAAATGGTATTTAAATCAATACTACTGACATTCACAGAACTCAATAAGGTTGAACTTCCATCAAAATACAAATTGGTTTATGTTTTTTTTTCTCATTTCCATGACAACGAATGGTATACATCATATATACATCACGAATTCAACCTTTTGACATTTAGCTCTTTTTTCCATCTACGATTTCCATTTCTTGTTGTTGTAGTAGTTATAGACCAGTATTTATAATTTCAAAGTGCACCAATAAAAAAAAATAGCGTGAAGTATTCGTGGATAACTGGTCTTTAAAACACGCGCGATTTTTCGAGCACGACGGCGAAGCCGGAGTGCTCGAAATAGAGCAAGTGTTTTAAAGACCAGTTATCCACGAATACTTTAATATACTATTATTTCCCGGCATCAAAGCTGATGCATATTATAAAGACGCCTTTACCAAACATAAAACAGTTCAAGGCAATCTCGAATAATTCTTCACAATTATTTTCTCTCTTTCATCCAAAAAGAAAGTTGTGGAAACTTTTGGAAAAAATTGTAAATTGCGGATGACAGTTGTACAATCATTAAAAGCTATTTGCTAGAAGAAAGAAAGGTTTCCTTTGTAAATGGGAATAAAATGGGAAAAATGTGTTATTCATGTTTTAAAATTAACTCAAAATGGAAAATTCAATTCTATTTTATAGGCTACAAAAATAGAATATGTAATTTTCTCCTTTTGTGTCACTTCAAGGATTTAGCATTGAATATTAAACGTTTCTTGTTGACACTACGAGAACATAAAATATCAAATTTAGACATCAATAAAGTTTGAAATAGAGAATGGAGACAACTTTTATATTTTAAATATCAAAGAAAATCGTTCTCTTTAGTGAGCTTGATATAAAATAAGAAAAACAAAGAAATAATATTAAGTAGTACATACAAATGTCTAGGTATTTTCAATAATGGATTCAGGATATTTGGGATAATCATTTTTTCTTATAAACCCGTCGAACCATTTGAATCATAGGACATTCACATTATTTTTTTTACAAATAAATACCGAGATGAGCAATATTGCAATCAGCGCTATTCTGTAATCAGAGCAGAGATAAGAGTGTCTTAATCGAAATCTTGACAAATTTGACTGGTGGTGCTAAACCAATCAATCAATCAATTTATTATGAAGTTTAATGAATATTGAAACATCAATATTCCGAATGAATTATCGTGAATGAAAGTATTAAGTCGAAAATTACATCACATAGTTTCGTATTAACTTTGTTGATGTTGAAAAGCTCAAAATAGTGGAGGAAGAAGAAACCACCATCCACATACTTTGAATCGCAAAGCAATTTGGTAGCCTGGGGCACAGAACTTGGGAGATTACTGGATAAAAAAGAAACAATTTCCTAAATTGGAGCCTGCATGCAGAAATCCTAAAATTTCTCCGGAAAATAGGATTATAGGAGCTACTAGTCTCCGAGACTCTTCTCAGAAACTGAGTAGGACACAATAGATCTTTTAGGTCTTATAGTGAATGTAACTCCAAAAAATATACAGGAATACGTACCTAATGTTATATTGAAATCTTGATCACTCCAGTCTTCAGCACTTTCAATTCTGTAAAAAATACTCAACCATTTCGGCTCCATATCACTACTAATGTTTTTTTCTAAATTTTGTGGAATTTCCACTTTCAAATCCATCCAATGCGCAGCAGCCTTCAATAGTTCCATTTTTCCTGGTGGGCTGGGTCTTGTTCCTATTTGAAGATTGATGTACTTTTTAAGCTTCCCGTATTTATTACTCGCTATACACTGGTATTTATCTGGAGTGTCTTCTGTCATTTTCAACTGGAACAAAATTTCACACTGTCAGCATTCCTTTCTCATTCTATATTAGATTATTCAATACAGTGATAGAAAAAAGCTGAAAATAGGGACTTGAAGCAGTTCTAAAAATCACCACTTATCCGTATACGTATCTAGCGTACGTATTGCTTTATTGTGTTCCGTGTTCGAGTTTTTCAACGACCAAACGACCAAGAGACGCGAAAGATCATTTTAAGGGAGACTATTTTTTAGTAGATGTCAAGGTGATAGTACGCACCATTTTTAAGGTTCAAAATTAAAACACATAGGTATATGGTTACGTTACGAACGAATTTGCTTTATACTCCTTTGATTGATCACGTATCTACGTTACGTTACGTTACGTATACGGATGAGAATAAGGATAATTGATCTATTTGAAAAACTGCTTTATGTGCCCAATGATATTAAAACGTATGTTCATCAGTACCCGTAATACAGTCACAACTGAGAAAGAAAAACAATGAAAATGAACAATGTTGATTTATAATTTGTTACTATTCCCGACTCCAAAAATGGAATGGCACGTGAAGTTACGCCCCACAGAAAATGAACGAATGCGTGCGCGTATGCTTATGTGCGCGCGTGCCAACAGTATAAAAAGTACAGAGGTGGGCATACACTTTATATGCGGAATCAGAATGTGTACTGTGCATCGTTAAAAGGATGCATCCAGTACAATTTTTTTCCTTCCAACAATAATAAAGTTGCCACAAAAACCACGACAAACTTTCCATTGTCTGCTTACTGCTGATATCTGTTGATTTATTCTTTCATGTTTGATGTTTCATATTTTATATTCTTCCAATGTGCGGCTTTCAAAAGAAACAGCTGGTGTGGCTGCCGAAAAAAAAAATTTATATTCCAATTAATCATCCGTCACAGAATTTCATTGTAACAATGGATTAATAGGTATTGATTGAAGAGAGCAATGAATATATATGAAAATATCGTAGTAAAGACCAGAACATGGATATCTGGATTGTTTAAATAGCTACCTAGAAAATTATTCGAAGGCTTGTCAAGCCAAAAAGGTTACGTTGCAGGCTACTCACTCATACCCAATATTTTATTTTTTCACCGTAAGAACAAGTTTTTCTCTGGACTAAATAATTTGTTATTGAATGATTTTCGTGAATTATGTAAAAACGACACTGTAGCAGAATAGCGTCAGTCAAAATAGCTCTAGGTTGAAACAGCGGCGGACAAAATAGCGTTGGACACAAAGAGCGCAGGATAAAAGAGCGCTAGACAAAATAACTCCGGTTGAAATATCCTTGGAAAATCAACTTTTAAGATATGGGAAGCTATAGTAATTAACTTTTTGTAATGTAAATGATAGTATGATGAAAATGTAATGATGATAAACATTGCATGAATCCGCCTTTAGTGATAATCTTGTTTTCTACACTTTGATCTGTGTCAGTTGGTCGGAAAGCGATATGTGTTGAATTGTAATGAAAAATATTGATTGTCGTGCGTATTTCTTCTCCGTTTCTTATTTTGTGATATCGTTATAGACAGTTACACTTTGATCTCTGTCAGCTGGTCGAGAAGCGATGTTGAAAACTATTGTCATGACTATTATTTATGAAAAATATTTTATTCCCAATTATGCTACTTCGGCACTTTAATGGAGCCATAGCATCGTCGCAGCGGCATTTGTCGCGTACTATTGATTTCTCATATTTTTTTATGTGAAATATAAATTGTTTTTTGTTAATATTTCACCCCTAATGTACCAAAAAAAATATGAAAATTAATAAAGAATATATTATTCTGTTAGTTTGGTTAGTTTCCTTCCAAAAGACTCAAACAATTCGAATCAATTATATCGGAGAACAATTTCACTACAATAAAAGCAAATAGTATATTGCACACCGAGGTGAAAAGAGTTTCATCACTGTCGAGAGATTAGTTAGCTATTATCTCGATACGGAAATAAAACTTCCTACCGAGGTTTGTATACTATTTTATTCACAACCATCATATCCGGATCAAAATTAATAAGTCTTTGTTTCGTTCTGAACACACCTGAAAAATTACATTTGACAACTACTGTCACCAATATAAATAATTGTCAGATGAAGTCGGATGGATATTAAGTTCGCTAATGACAACACCTTCTATGAATCTATAGCTAAGGCAACGAGGAATTCTGGGATCGATGCCACGAGCTGCAGGTGGATAGACTGCATGCTCAGAAGCAGGCTCATAGAATCAACTCTGATGGGGGAGACAATGGCCGTACATGCAACCAGGGGCTGTCCGCAGGGGGGAGTACTATCCCCGCTGCTGTGGAACCTGGTCATGGACGGGCTCATCAGAACCCTACACAGAGAAGGATTTAACACCATACGATATGCAGCCGACCTGGTAATTCTATCCCAAGGTAAATACAACAGTTTGACCAGAGACAGACTTCAGTTGGCTTTAAATGTAGTAACATGCTGGACTGTAAAAGAAGGGCTACGTATTAGTCCTTCGAAAACACAGATAATTGCGTTCACCAGAAGAAGGAGAAGGGAAGGACTTGGCCCTCTGACGCTTCAAGGTGAACCAATACGAATGTCGGATAAAGTAAAATATCTTGGGGTTATCCTAGACCCAGGCTTAACTTGAAACCGACACCTCCAGCACGTGATCAAGAAAGCAGAGGTGACCTTCATGGTTGCCAGACGAACTAACGGCACTAAATGGGGACTTAGACCCAGCATGGTACACTGGCTGTACAAAATGGTTGTCATTCCCAGGATCACATATGCATCTCTGGTATGGTGGCCAAAGATCAGACAATCCTCTGCTATGCTAAAACTAAGCAAGGTCCAAAGACTTGCATGCATTGGCATTACAGGGGCAATGAGGACTACTCCTACAGCGGCGCTGGAGACAATGCTAAACCTTCCTCCGCTACATTGTGTCATAATGTGCGGAGCAAGGGCAGCACTACCTCGACTGAGAAAAGCATCAGACCATGAGGTGGCACATGGGAGAGGACACACAGAGATAAGGTATGTGGATGATGACATTTTCAAAATGCCAACAGAACACATGCCCACCAAATATATCTTTCGCAAGAACTTCGAGATTGTCATCAAAGATCGAAAGGAGCTTGAGGAAGAGAACGCACCACCACTCAGTAGAGCGAATGAACTGATCTGGTATACAGACGGATCAAAAAATGAACTCGGCACCGGAGCGGGCATATACAGCAAGACGAGCAAATATGAAGGGATCGTCTCGCTTGGCAAATACGCTTCTGTATTTCAAGCAGAGGTCTATGCAATACTTGCATGTGTAAGGGCTAATAATATGAGAGCCTACAACAACAGGCAGATCAGGATCTACAGTGACAGTCAAGCCCGCGCCCTTAAAGCACTTCAGAGCTATAGGGTGACATCTCGGCTAGTATGGGAATGCGGCGAAGAACTTAGAAGAGTTGAGTTGCTGGACCACAGAAGGCAGAAACTGTATGGCAGAACCCAAATGTCTCCAGAAGACTTCTACAACCAACCAGCAAAGAACCTGTATGAGCTAATACAGGGAACGGAATGGCTGAATAGGTTGTAGTCAAAACACTAGGAGTATCCACAATAAGCCCAGGAGGCTGGGGTGGTACCGGCGAAGGGACGGCTCCTTAGGAAAAAAAAAGTTCGCTAATAATAAATCAAGAAAAATGTCCTCCGATGAAGGATTAATGGATTGTACCCCTCCAGAAATGGGTATTATAATATTTATCTATGTGTTATATTTTTGAATATAAAAAATATTCATCTAAAAATAGATCAACGATCACATTATTTTAGAGGGTGGGATGTGAGGGCGGGAAGGGATCGATGAAGGCGGGAAGTAGAGGTGTGTAATATGACACCTTCTTACCTTCAATTACGTTAGTTATGACAGCATTACATATATGTTTGTGAATAAATATTATTACACTATCCTGTCTCAGGATCAACTAACTAATTCAGCTTATTTTTTTGTTTCTTCCAAATTCAACCACTAATTGGTCACATTTCATCAGATTGTCTGAGGTATATGGAAAAATAATTTCACAAAAATCATATAAATATGGTGATGGATTTATCAAAGTACATATTAATGTATACATTGTAATGAATAGCAATGTTCATTACGATCGGCAGATGAGTGAATACACGTTGTGTCATTCTCGTATACAATTCCATTATTCCAATATTTGACTTTAAAATGTAATTTCAATTTAAACGTGAAATATTACTTGCCTACTGTTTATTATCAAAGTTGATTAGAAATAATTATACAGGTATATAATGTATGAGAACAATCATGGATAACCCTTTGAAAGAAAGAAACTGTCTTTAACGTAAACGCGACGACAGCGGAATTCAGATATTTTATTTTCCACATTTTCTTCCGAGTAATTTTAAAAATCTTTGAAGAGAACGGGATTATTGTAAGTTACTGAGAAAAAGACAAAAGTCAATTAGAGATTAGCTCTTAACCTAATTAAACAAAAATAAGTGCTGGAAACATTTGCAAAAAACATTAAAAGTTTCCTCATTACTCTTTTAATTCAACAAAAGATAGAAGTCAACATCTCTACCAACTGAAGCTTACATAAAGCACGGTTTTTGGAAACTTTTCGTTCTATAAAACATTTAGCAAAAATTGAATTTCACGTACTTACTTACTTTACGTTTACAAGGTAAAGTCGGGGAGACTTGCTTTTTTCTCTCTTATCTACATATAAAATGTATGAAACAAAAAGTCACTGGATTTGGTACGTCGCAGATTGATGTCAGTTGACAGTAATTTCATAATATGGATACGGTCAAGAGAATTACCGACAGGGGAAAATTGTTCATACGAACAGCATCCTTCGAAGAATACACCAACTAAGTTGTCGTTGTGTGAATTTCAATACTGTTTGTACTGCCAGTCCATACCTAATTTTTTTATTCCTTATTTTGTCCATTCTATTAACTCCTGCCACTCTTCTGAGATATCTTACTTTCTTGTGTAGTTGAGAAAGTCCAAGATTCACATCCCTAAGTTAGTACTACTTGTTTAGATATTTCTTTCTTATCAATGACATTTTTCTTCATAGCTTTTACAGTTTAATTGTTTTTGCAATTTGTTGATTTATTCCAGAGTACTGTTTTCCTGTTTCGTCAAACATTAGGTACTCCTAGGTATTTAAATTCTTCAACTTCTCTTTTTAACTTCTTTTTGATGTCTGTATTAATAATCTGGTTTTCATATACTATATTTGTATTTTTTCTCAAGCCCTCTCCTTCTATTGATTCTTTCTTTCTTGTAATTCTTTTTGGCTCCATGCTATCAGTACTACATCATCTGCAAAAACTCCGCTACTTCTACTCTCTCTAAATTTCTGTGTCCGATATACATTTCTCAGTTTCATCTTCGCTTTTCTTTATGAAGGTGTCCATATGTACATTGAATAAAGTTGGGCTTGGTCCTCCTCCATGTCTCAATCCCATACTAGTTCTAAATCCCTTTGACTTTGTTGTTACGCATTATGTTTGTCATTATATTATCAAATTCATTTTCAAGATCTTTGAAAGCCATATATTATTATGTATTTTCATCCTCCAGATATCTTCTCTCTACTATGCCAAAATAAACAGTCCCGAAAATAAAAATAGAAATTGATTTTTAATTTCTGTAATGTAAGTGTTCAAAATGTTCACCATTTCGACGCAAACAAGCTTCATATCGATTTTGTAAGTCGATAAACATATTTATAAAAAGTTATTGATGTAACTGCCGAAAAATATTTCGTATTATTTCCCGTAGTTAGGCAATATTCGCCGGCGGATTTTCCGAGTGAAATATTTTGTCCTCCATTATGCCCCAAATTTATGCGTCAGGTGGCGTCAGATCAGGTGAATGAGAAGGATATTCGAAGTCTGTTCCCCGAGAAATTATTCTATTATCGAAATGCTGACGGAGTAAGTCTAAGGTGCGCACAGCTGTATGGCTCGTTGCACCATCTTGTTGGAACCATTGTGTGCGAAACTGTAGATTCCGTGCACGGCAAAACTTATTTAGATCTCTCACAAAAGGTATAATAATTTTCTCTCCATAACGCTCTTGGTTGACAGTAAGTGGATTCAGATTATCATCTTGAACGAAATAAGGACCAATCATTCCATGACCAGATACCGCGCACCAAACGGTAACTCGAAGACTGTGGAGTGGTTTCTCTACAATGACATCAGGACGTTCAAATCCAAGGAATCTGGTCGTTTGTCGATTAATATAACCGCTAAGATGAACGTCACTCTCGTCTGAAAACCATATGTTTTCCAAAAATTCGGGATCTTCGTAAATTAAACTCAACATGCGACTACAGTAAATTTCTCTTGCACGTTTGTCCGCAGCATTTAGTCGTTGTCCAACTTGAATACGGTATGGATAACCACCAATTGATTTGAACATGCGACGTAAAGACGTTTTACTAATGTTGAGTTTACATGCAGTTCTTACAAGACTTCTTTGAGGTTATTGCACAGCTTGGTTAAAAACACGTCCTTCATTTTCGTTAGTGCATACTGTATTTCGACGACCTGAAGAACCTTTACGTTGACACAATACACTACCAGTGCGACGAAATTTTTCAACAACAGCTAACATCACACTTTTACTAGGAGCTGCTTTATTAAATTTTTGTTGTTATTTTATTGACACCTGTTCTAAGCTTGGCTAAGGCTCTAAAGGAGACTTTATAGGTCCGGAACCGTTCTGTGGAATCACAAAGGATTACATAAGAGGGGAAATCCGGAACTGGCTAGACAAAAAACACCAAATTAAATGGAGGTTGACAGAAGGTCATCTTCACACAAAAAGTCTACTGAAAAAGGTAAACAAAGAACTCTCAACCAGTTTATTGAAACTGAGCAAGAGACACTTGAAGACAGTAACCGACCTGGTTACTGGACATTGCACTCTAAGGAAACATTTGTACAGAATGGGAATAGTCAGTGAACCTTTCTGTAGGAAGTGCGAACTAAGGGATGAAACACCTATTCATATATTCTGCTCATGTAAGAACTTAGAAGGACTCAGACAAAAGCATTTTGGAAAGGAAACTATACAACCATCAGAACTACTTAAAATCCCCCCAAATAAGCTAGTGGCCTATATAGAGGACACGAAACTTTTGGAGTGGAAGTAGATAACATTGGGAATGGTACAATGACTTAGGTCAAGTGCCCGGGCTGTTGAGCACAACCCAAACGTTTGAATGAATGAATGAATGAATAAGCTTGGACCATCATTACGACCTTTTCCGTATGAACGAAAATAATGCTCTACCGAAAAAACTTTTTCTTCCGTTGTTAGGACCATTTTTAAATCAAATTTAACTGCAGCGTACTATTAATATATCAACTAATGACAATTAAGTCAAATATGACAAATCCATATCACATAAACAACTCCACAGCACTCTCTGTTTCGGTACTGTTTATTTTGGCGGATACCGTATTTGCTTTATAGCGAATATACGAGCTTATGGGCTCCTTCCTGTTATAAATCCGCTTTGTGATTCTGTTGGCTATTCAGTATTGTTCTAATTATGTTATTTATATTTTTGTTAATATATCTTCACGATAGTATTTTTAGGGTTATTCCTCTACAATTGTCACATTGTATTTGGTCTTTCTTTTCTTTGTATATAAACGTGATTGATTCTATTCCCCATTCCTTCGGAATTTTGCTTTCTCATGCTTTATTTAATATTTGTAATTAAACATTATATCCTACACTGCACCGAGAGAAAAGTTATTTATATACAAATAAACTGATTTGTTCGACCCCCCTTTGTTTAAAACTAACATTGCTTATTTATTATTAAGAAGCCATATTAACGTGAAAATATTGGGAAATTTTGATATGAAAAAATGATTTTTTCGAGTGTAATTTTTTCAATGTGAAAAAATTTGTTCTCCTTTATGCACACCTTCATACAATTTTATACCCCAGAGCCGAACTATGTTGTCCACAAAACTACGTTTTGAGAAAATCGCGTTTGAAAGTATTTTTCACTCAGTTTTTGCATTAACTTGAACAAATTGGGTCGCATATTATGTGAATTTCGAAATCTTGAGTTGTCTATATGTCCTTCAGAACTGTCTGATGGTAGTGTTCATGAAAAATGTACTAATCTGTTTAAGGTGACTTAACATTGTTCACCTCATGGAAAAAATTTCAATGCCGGACTTGAAATATATCAAGTCCAGTGGAGTTGAGAATAAATGAAAAGCAAACAACGTTGAGAACCAAAATGAAATATATTTTCAATACAAACATGGTAAGAAATTAACGAAATTAAGGAAAATGCTTATTCTGATTCTTCTCCACCGTGTGGAAAATCACGTTAATAATCGTGGAAAACCTTCGGTATCCATGGTAATAGTTTTTGGAGGTGTTAATATTTTTTAGTAGGGTTATTTTTCAGTTCCTTCCGAATTTTGGGAAGAATCTCGGGTACGGAAGATGCGTTCCTGGTGTTCCTCGACATTGTGAATGTGGAGAATTCATCAGTGAATTTATATTTGTAAAAGAGTACTCCTGGATTTTCTTGTCTTACTTGAAGATGAACACATTGAGATATCAAAAAGTTCTCTCCTGAATCCGCTTTTTTTCTTAAGATAAAGGGAGAACTGTTGCCTTGACAAAGACTTTTGAAATTCAAAAAGTCATCTATCTCCATTGCAGTCACATTAAAGGCTTTTTTGTGCCACATAACCTGACGACCTGTTGCCAGTCCCATGGTGTGATGATTCTGAGTTGAGAGATCTTTTTTCTTTCTCGCTCGATGATTGAGTGATCACCATCAGGCTCTAGGTGCGTGTGGCCTCTGGCCAGAAATTTGTGACTTATTTTCCCAAGATTTTGGTTATGCTTTAGAATGAAGAAGTATGACATCAACATTTGAACATTCCTGTTCTGCGACGGGCAATTGTCGGACCAAATAATTAATTCGGTAACAGTATCAGGTATATTACAAATTTTTGACCATTTGAATAAACAAGATGTGGCTTCGTTACCTCCACGACCGGAAATGCTTTCATCCCACATCATACAATAGGCTTTCTCATCAGATGCATCATGTACAACTAAGTTGTACGTTTCAAACTATAAAAACTTTGAGAGTTATGAAGATCGGGAGTTGGAAGGCATTTTTGTATATCCATCATTACAACTTTTTCCGTAAAGTTCTCTTTCGAATGTTGTTTGTCTGCTTTCTTCATTTTATACCGATTACTTGCGTCTTCAAGATGACTGTCATATTGTTCTTGGATTGTTGTTCTCTCATCTTGGTCAGTAGCTTATTGCATTTTTATCTTGAATTTATCGCATTCATCGCACGTGTCATTACCTGGATTTTTGAAAGAAACATTGAATCCATGGTTGAATATATCAGAATAGAACCATTCCTTAGTTATGTGGACTTAACCTAGTTCAGCGGCGTATACTCTTTGGTAGGTAAATTATATCAAAATAACTTAACATAATTTCACTCCGAGAAGACTTTGGACTTAACGTTATTCAAAAAGGTCCAACTTCGTCTTTGAAGCCTGTAAATGAATGTTGGAAATTGCAAACGAAAGATACAATATTATATCTTAGGGACTCACCATATTTAACTCATTTTTAGCAAAAATGGACTTAACATAGTTCGGCTCTGGGGTACAGAATTGTTCTTCAGAAAAAAAATTGTTTTCATTACCCAGAAAAAAACCTAACATCTTCAATAATATTCCATCACTTTGAAACAACAAATTGAATATTCATAGTAAATCATTTGGAAGTTTTGACAGAAATTTACATTTTTTAAATGAGCCTATAGATTATTAGCCTCAAATAAGACCGGCAACAGTGGCCGTGCGGAAACAGTGGTCACATATTATCTATGGTCACCTCTCAATATTTTCCACTGTAATCTGTTTAAAGCGCAGTCACATAGAAGGTATACATCCATAGATAACATAACACTGATATACATCCCCTCTTGTACGTCTCACTGCCGGATACAGTTTAATTCAAGTTTGATTAACGTTGGTAAGTGAAGGTGCATGTACGACAACACGTTGCAATAACTTTGGTAAGTAGCTTTAGTTTTAAATTAACATTTAACGATTTAAAATTCTGAAAAACTTGTTTTGTGAAGTAAGCCATGTATATTCAAGGAATTGTTTTTCATCACTATTGAAGCTCATAACAATAATTAAAGAAAATTATTTTTGAATAAATATTGAAACATGTGCTTTCGGCGACAGTGGCCACCACTTGTTTTACCAAACTAAGAGTGGCCACTGTTTCCTAGAATAATTTTTTTATTCTTTTTAGACATACCAATGGCGAAAGCCCGTTCGTGTGGCAATACACTAGAAATTGACATAAAAAACGCACTTTACAGAGATAAATGCAAACACGATCTCGAACAAATCGACTTCAGCGACCGATTCTTAGAAGGAGCACCAAAACTTACACCCAATTATGAAGTTAACTGTGTATTTGACAGGGATGAGGAGCAAACTTTAACTAGCTATCTCCAAACGATGGCAAAGCTTCACCATGGTCATACAGCCAAACATGTCAAAGCTATGGCATATGAATTAGCGATTTTACACAGAAAGAAAATACCTTCGTCTTGGTCAAAGAATACCAAGGTGCGCTGGAAATGATTGGTTCACAGGATTTATGAGACGTTTATTGTTTATTATGATTTGTTAGTAGAAATTAGTAGAAATTAGTAGAAAGACTTGTATACCCCATTGGTGGCCACTCTATCCTATATAGAGGGTACAGTGATCATTTTTTCGTTAAAAATAAAAATCAATGAGGAGGAACATTCTTTTTATGTTTCTAAATTTTCGATAGGCTATATTGTTGCTCCCAAGCCTTTGTTTTATTATACAAAGAATAAATATCAATTAATTACTGACTAAGAGTTATTTATGTCAAAAGGTGGCCACTGTTGCCGGTTCTCCCCTATTTCAGTATAATTATACATTTATTGTTACGGAAAAAAAAACTTATTTGCTACAAATCACATATTTCTTCACCCGTAAGAAATCACATTAGCCCACAAATTATGTGGCAATCGAAACAAAGAATTCTCACACCACCCTTCTCTATTATTCAGTAACGGTCACCACCTGTATACGTTTGGCGTCAGTCTGCATGTGAAATTAGATCAGTTTTTGAAATTTTACTAATTATTTTGTTTTTGTGAAGTATGTGGTTAAAGTGCTTTGGACAAAAATAAGTTTAATAATAGAATGAATGAATTGTTAAACTCATGGCGATTACAAGAATTGTGAGATGTCTTTGAAGGTGAGGAAATAAATAACAATTATATACAAGTAGGTAGTAGGTAGAAGTAACAAGCAAGCGAAATGTACCTCAAACATACACATTTCTCAATTAAACCTGTCGGTTCTACTCCAAGAACTCCAAAAAACTACTATGAGGAAAGCATTAATGAGCACACTTAAGGATAGACAAAGCTATTCTGTGGATACCATTGTTGTTTATGTTTTAGATCATGTAGGTATGTTTAATTTTAACAATGTATGGTTTTTATTAAATAAATGTATGGTATCTATTTTAGAAATGTTTTGATTTCTTTTTAATAGATCAAAAGGAGTATCCACAATAAGCCCAGGAGGCTGAGGTGGTACCGGCGAAAGGACGGCTCCGAAGGGGAAAAAAATTATATAATAAAATATATATAAAATAAATATATATAATAATATATAAAAATAATACTATGAATAATTTTTTCACTATAAGGCAATATAATGTTTATGAAAATTATGATTCGGTTATAATAAATATGTTGAGTTTTAGTTAAAATTAATAGTTTTCTTGGAGGAACATTTGTTTCCAGCGGAAAAATATAATTTGATGGGAAGTTACATTTTTTACGAATAAAAAACATCGTTAACCCAGACAATATACTTTTTTATGGTGAAGAAATATATTTTACTGATACAATACATTTTTTTATTATAAATAAATGTCATTCTGCCATGAAGTAATTTTTTCATAATAAAACAATAGTAAGCTCACAAAAATAAGTATTTGTTATTGGAAAACTACTTTATTTAATTTAAATGCTTTCAAAGATTAATATAACTATTTTGTCATTATACCTCAATAATAATGTTGTTTGAGACAAATATGATACATTTTTACAAGAATAAATGTTATTTTCGATAGATAACTCATTATATTGATGACAATGAATATGTTTTTATTCATCAACAATATTACTTTCCGAAATTGAAACAAATCCTTCCTTAACGACAAATTAAATATTAGTTAGGTCATATGGAAAATCATATTTATTTGACATAATAAAATTTTGATTGTCACAAATAAATCTTTTTCTCGGTGTGGTTACTTCTTTTTTATAAATTCACCATAGATGTTATCCCAACAGTATGAATCGTTCAGAGTTAATTTGCTTTGACCGACTTAATACACCGTGAACAATTGGCTTTGGAAACTAATGGCAGTGACCCATATTTTGGAAAGGCTTTTAGAAAGAGATTGACTAACTGGAAACCCGTTTTAAAACTTTAAATCGAACGTTGTTTTGAAAGTATAAATGTGATTAAGGAACGTGTATATTTGTTAATTCGTCAGCTCAAACCCGATACGTAAATTAGTGCGAAACAGTGTTTCGTTTATTGTTTGACAAAATTAGATCATACAGAATTAAACTGGAATCGAGATTCAAAATAAAACATCCACAGCAATGCATAATCGAGCCTTCAAAGCGTGAGCAGCGAGTTCCAGAACACTGCAGAAGAAGCGAAGCGTATAATTTGCTTATGAGTGACACAAGATCTGTCTCAATAATTTTTATTCGTCCATAAAGAAACTGAGACAGGCCGAATGTTGGACAAACGTCTCACGACAAGTAAGAATTTGGCTTTCAAGCCATTGCGTACTTTTGAATCTTTGAATTCACATATTCCTATCTTTGTCACTTGTCCTGTTAGTTTGTGGTGCTGCTTGTTGTTTATTTTGGTGAATTTCTCACGAAGAGGAAGAAACAGTAACCAGTCCATTCACCCTTCCCCTTCTGTATAGCTTCTTCAATAATTTTCGATAAAAATATTGAAAGGATGCTTCCTTCACGACTTCCGTCTGTTACGACAATGAAACTGACAACTTCGCACTATGGGAACGTGTAATCTAAACATCACAAAGTGCGCAAGTGCGTGACAGACAAATTCTTCCTGTCGCGAAACGTCGTGAACGTCTGTTGCAGTTGATGACTCCAATATCAAGTATGCTCAGCAGCAAATTTACCTACTGAGTAACTACAAGTTTAAAATGTCTCTTATATAAGATTGTATTGACTTACCTGGAGAACTGATTTATGGCTGCTTACATTCATGATCCTTCCAACCTTATTTCGTCCCAGTTTGGAACTTTTCCATTCGAATTGTGGTGGTGGTTCAGCTTCGACTTCGCATGTGAGATTCACGTATTCTCCAATAAATCCATAAACCTCATCATCCTGTGCATACACTAGTGGTTCACCTAAAAAAAAAATTAAATACATGTCAATGTAATAATTGCACATAAACACACCAACCGACTAAACATGAATTCCAAATTGAGTTCTGTGGAAGAGTTTGAATATTTTTTTCTTCTGTTCGACTGGAAACTTTAGGTGGACAACAATTTCTGTGTCGGACAAAACTAAAGCTCATAAATCCGAATTATATCATGCGCAGTAAAGTTGTTGATAGATATTATTATGTTCCCACAGCAGTTAAAAATTGTCAGAAACGATCAACGGTTTTACTCTCGCGTAATTCCTATTACTGATTGCAATGGTCGACTATTCTCAGACTGTTTCTGACGGTTTTTGATTGCTGCTGGAACAAAACTAATAACTCCTAGCATTTTATTATGATTTATTGTCTTTGAGCGTCAATTGAAGCGAAACAAGAGGTGAATGTCGCTTCTTGCTTGACTATGCATGGTGCAGTTGATTAAGTAGTAGTGGGCTCGGGAACATTATCAATCGCCCTGTGTTTGAGTTCGCATTAAACTGGGTTTGTATATACAATTTCTTATTGTTTGATTGCCACTATATTATCTTATCTCTGTTTAATTTGAGAATGAATGATAAATTTAATGATGAGGATGTCATTATATCTTCAATCAACTATTGTCTTACTCACCTGTCGTGTCAGGATCTTTTGGAATAGTTACAGGAACTGGTTTATCTGAAAAAATATCATTTATATTAGTGGAAGCTGGTAGAAAAAAGTTCACATAAATGAGCGTTCGAAGAATATATTTGTAATTTTTTATACTCTGAATGAATGATTAGAACGCAGATGTTCTTCCAAATTTCAATATATCAAAGATGAAGTACGACTATAAAGCGATTAATATAGCTTCCGAGATCTAAGCTCAGCTGCTAAGATCTAAGATGGAATAACCGTATAAACCAAATAGGAAATACATAAATTTGAATATAACTCCTCCAACTCATTCATATCAATTCACACAACTATTTATTCATGTAAAGAATATTATACCAAGGTTTTAGCATTGTCTAATAAAAACAGACAATGGTTTTATAGTTTGGCAAGTTTATCTGTAGCTACGGGGCGTCGGTAAGAGGCGAGGAAAAACATGGCGTATATCTGTCAAACGTACAAATGGCGTACGGTACCTATTTTACCAAGTAAAACTGAAATTACAAAGGTAACTGACAATACGAACACCACTGGATAAATCAATATCAGTCAATTGACGAAGTGAGAGGGAAGAACATACGCACGCGCTTTCCAATAAGAAGTAACCTGGTCGATAAAAATCACCAATTATGTAGTCGGAGGGTGTGGTCATTATGGTTTTCGTACAACGTTGCCAGAGCTTTAAGAATCCCATAACAAATTTGGAAAAGTGTTCTCTTTTAATATTCATAAATTGGAAAATAATGTTAATAGAATAAATCCAAGGAAACAAGTACATTATAAAATTAACGTTTAATCATATTTTTAATATTGTTAATAATAAAAAGTCCCATTTATAATTATTATCACTACATAATCAGTTCTTCTATTTTTTTATAGTTAAACGTGGCAATGTCGAACGTTTTCGACTGCATTCCTTTCACGGTTTCAGATAAACTTGCCAAAGTATAGTTATAATAAAAATCACTTGAAATGGATTGATAATATCCTTAATAGTATATTACGTAACAAGAGTTGTAAGTAACCCATTACGCACAAAATGAAAAAATTTATGAGTGCATAATGAGATTACAACTCGTGTAACGTACTATACTTTTTCTACGCCCATCTATCTTCTTCTGAGTGCTCAGAATTTCATCTTTACTACTAACAGACATATTCGTAGGTAAAGTAGAGAAAATATTCAGATACTATATTTTGTTACAAAAATTGACAGCATAAATGAGATGACGCTTATTTCCATATCAAGAAAACGCGAATTATTTTTTTTAGAAGTTGTATAATGTGTTGCCGACATTTAGGGGCATCACTCTTTTAAACTAAAATGTATTTCTCTAATACTGGAAGCTTTTATGTTTTTTTATTGACTATTTCACTGGAGTAAATTAATAACTGACAAAATTTGAAGGTTTTGAACTAGCAATTTTTTGTCTTGTGCGGCAATCTTTTGACGTTTAATATATCAAATCTATGTGTATGAAATTCTATCACTCTGTATAAAATTCAATATAAAATCTTTGTTAGTGGTTTCTAAGGAAACTAAGTTGTTTATTTATCTATTTAACTGTCTAAAAATTATTAAAACTGTTTCAAAAATTTAAATAAGTATTATTAACATGAATAATACAAGATTTGGAAATAATTCAATAAATGTAATAGAGAGTACAATTAAGCAAAGTATACCGCGAAATACAATGAAGACAAAAAAGTCTGCGTGGGAACAGTTTAGAATGTTTCTGGACGCACGTAATTATACGTTAGAAAAGGATACTTGTGAACAAGTTATAGCAAACATTCTTGAGGATTATGGTTTTAACATGAAAAAAAGAGATGGAACTGATCATACTGAAGCTAGTGTGAAAACACTTTGGAATACGACTGCTCAAATGGTTCAGGAAAAATATTTTCTAGAATTTAACATCAAAATTGATCCATTTAACGATATTACTGTAAATTTGCTAGATTGGCCAGGGATACAAAACGTGAAAAGCTTCAGGCTGAAGCGGAAACCAGAAAAAGAAGTTCTAAAAAAGGTGCATCCTTTTTTATCGCGATGAAAACTCCTCTTCCTCAATATCTAGTAAGCGGACGTCACTTCTACACAATGACAATGAGTCGCAAGTTTATTGTATTAATAAAGATAATTAGGTATTGTTGTTGTTCATCCATATATTCTGTCGTTAATTTATCTTGCCAAAAAACACTCGACGTTTTCTTTTATTACATAAATTTCTCTTCGCAACGAAACAGTTTTGCCAATCACTAAATTTGCTCGAAAAACTGACGTCAGATAAAATCGCTACACCTTCTGTGTCGCGATTTTATCATGTCAGTTTTTCTCGTGAAATTAGTGATTGGCAAAACTGTTTCGTTGCGAAGAGAAATTTATCCGATCAAAAGAAAGCTCTTGTGTTTTTACTATTGATTAAAACTATGTGAATAAACCAAATAAAGTAGTTTGTGAATAAAAATTTGATTTTAATTTAATTAAACCAAGAAGTTTGAGTTTTCTTCTCAAAACGCACGTGTATGTTATGAGATCTCATTACGTGCATGTTATTGTTAAATGTCATTTACAAGGAATGTTGACAGTGCGATTCTTGACGTTTACAGACATGGGCGTAGAAAAAATATTGGAAACCTATATTGAAGGATTGGACTAATTATACCCTTCATACAATTTTGACCACGTCAAATTTTACATCGACACATTTGAACAGCCACATATATTGGATTGCTGTTTAAGTGTTCACTTATTCATTCCAATTTACCAAGAAACATTCACGACTCATCAAAGACTTTCTCGTTTTCATATATTTCTGTTACTCATCAAGTGGTAAACTGGAATAATGAGATCCTGAGTGTTTAATCCATCTTGGGACGTCAATAATATTTATTTTAATTTTGTATTCGATGATTATATTAGGAAAAGACAACTGGACTGAGAAGGACATTTGCAGCGTATGGAGGAGACTAGATTAACTTGAAAATATGGGAAGCGGGAATTCGAAAGAATAAAAAGAGAGGTAGGCCTAGGGGAACTTGGTATTGGACAATAGGGAAAATATTACAGCGGGAAGGAAAAACTTTATGGGAGCTGAAAAACTGACTAGTGGAAAAAATTATAAAACAGTGAATATATCACCATAGTGTGAAGAATCATTCGACTAATTATATGTATATCTATGAGGTTAGCAGCAAAAAAGGAAAAGCGTTGTCTTTTCAGATTTCCAAGCATTCGTAAATACTTTTGTACATCTCCAGGGAAGCTAATCGTGAATGTATTCTTGATCTTCATAAGGGAGAGCGTTAAGCAATTAATTTTGAAAAAGAAATAAGTCCAAAAGCATTACAAGCACCAGCTGCAGTCACATATGTTATAAAATTATCCCAGGATTATTAAGTCGAATTCCAAGTGTTTGTGTGTATTCTCCCGATATTTTAATACATTTTCATATTTCAACTTCTCAATTTTTTCATAACATGTGACTGTAGGTAGTGATGATAATGCTATATGGACTTATCTCCTTTTTTAAATCAATTGCTTAACGCTTTTCTGAATGATAAGATCAAGTATACATTATCGATTGGCTTCCTGAAGATGTGAATGAATATTCATGAAACTCAGGAAATCCTAGAGGAATACCTACACTTTTCCTTTTTTTGCAGTTTGTATCCTGATTGATCAGTAACTATCACATGCGCTTGCCTCACCTACCACACTTCTCAAAAATATATTCAAGAATAATTTTTTCCACATCTAGAGAACACATCATATGTTTACTGTATACAACATAAACTATGTGCAACTTTAATTTGAAGTGATTCACAAAGAATTCAAAGTTTACTCTGGCATATTATAGCACGAGGGTACGAAAACTGAAATTTATCTCTAGCCACAACATTAATTGCAAACTTTGCTGGAAAGTGGAAGTTGAAGCCCAACATAATACTCAAATCTAACCAAAACTTCCTTCACTTGTTAGTTTGGTCGTATTTAGCAGCTTATTCCCGCAATTAGTTCAAAACATAAGCAATCGATACTGTTGTTAGTTATTTGGATCGAGGCAATTTAAAGTTCAACGTGAGAAGTTGATTTACTGACGACAAACCTTATAATGTGAGGGACATGTGTTTGATTAAGACAGTTATTGATTTATTCAGAAATATTTGCCTTACTCGTATTCGCTATGTGCATGGAATGGTTTTTGTATCAAACATTTCGATGTCAACCTATATCAAATTTCCATCCGTTTTTCTTTACGAAACAATACAGCAGAATTATTCAATGGAAGACATTTACGAGTTTCTCATAATATTTCCCCAAAACAACAGGTATAACAATCAAGTTTATACCTTATTCATATGCTTCAAAAACTCAGACTAGCCTTTGCTAGTAGAGTAATGGAAACATACCCAGAAGCGGTTATGAAAGTAGTTCTTGACTACACGTCACAACATATTATATGGTGGTGGAGAGTGCTGCAGGAAGAAAATACAGATTCAGTAGAGAAGAAATGATTAAAGAACCCCAAACTCACAGGAAGGGATTATGGGAAAATAAAACATTCTGGAACAAAAATTCAATACAGGAGATGCAAAAAAAACTGGAATCACAACACCCTCACCAGACTCTCATAGAAGCGACTAGTATAAGACCAGGATCCAAATATTTGAAGATTTGGTAATACCCTAAGCATCTTTCAAGTGTAAACTCACGATAAGGTGGAGCCTTTCCGCTATATATTAATCGAGACGAATATATAGAGAGCAAAATATTATTATCATTATATTGGAACAACCTTTGGAGCACTGATATGTGTGTGAAATTAAGATATCTTTTTTCCAATCGGAATCGTTCCGCTGTATCAACATTGGAAAAATAGTTTAAATCGAGATCACCTGAAAAGTACATCATTGAAACGATTTATGCGTTAGCCAGAATAATACTGCACCAAAAGTTTCAACAGGACAATGCCGCCTGGATTGGCATATCAAAAACCCCAAATTAGTGGGGCATGACTAATGAAGGTTCTGTGGAAGTTTACGTTTTTTGGCATGAGAAATCATAATTTGCACTCTAATTTAACATTGCTAATAGAGGGAGCTACTTACACTTGTTTGTGTTAATTAAATCAAAGTGAACTTTTTTTGTGCTAAACTTACAACCAAAATAATAAAAAAAGCGTTAAATTCTACAAAAAAAGTTACTCTTCTTTGATTCGTGTAACTCAATCGGTTATCGAGTTATTTGCTTCTGAAAAGTTCAATAAATTTTAATTTTTTCATAAAAATTGTTATTATTCCTTAAATATGTAACAATAACAAATTTGTAAATCAAAATAAGAAGCTTCAAAGCAAATGCTCAAAATGCCCACCATTTACTTCAATACACTTTATGATCCGGTTTCGTGAAGATCTCTTAATATCAAATAATCCTTGTATATTACTTTTAATTACATCCGCGGCTTTCTCTATTTTCCGTCGCAGTTGTGGAGGAGAAGTATTCTTTTATTTCTAAATTAATGCCTTCATTTGCGACCAAATTTAAAAATTCAAAGGATTGAAATCAGGGCCTCTTGGTGGCCAAGCAAACTCACTTCCACGACTAATCCATCGATGCTGAAACTGTTCGTTTAAGTATTGACGAACTTGTAAAGAATAATGAGGTGGTGCTCTGTTGTGCAAAAACCACACATTTTGTCTTAAAGCGAGAGGTATATCCTCTAGTAATTTGTGTAAATGTTCTTGAAGAAAATCCAAATAAAGTGGTCTATTTAAATTGGTTGGCAGTTCAAAAGGACCTATTGAATACCCACATATCACACCACACCAAATGTTAACCTTAAACTTCTGCTGAAAATGTGTTTCCCCTCAAAGCATGTGGACTTTCAGAATCCGACAAATGATTATTTTTATAATTAAATATTCCTCGTCTGATAAATGTTGCCTCATCAGTGAAAAGAATTGTATCCAGAAAATCTGGGTTAACATTTTGTTTATCTTGCGAAAAATGGGCAAATTGTAGACGCTTAGGTAAATCTTGAGGTAATTAATTCTGAACAGGACTGTAATGATATGGATGCAATTTTTCCCTCTCCAGTATTCTAAAAATAGCTGTTTGCAGACTTAATCGGCGAGTACTGATATCTGGATTCTCCGTAACACAAATTAAAATTTCATCTTCTTCATCGGCAGTGATTTTTTTTGTAGCACCATGCTCAGTTTTAGAGCGTAAAGACCCCGTTCCACCTAAGCGGTTGTAAAGATTTCGATTGGAAAAATCGTTATGCCTATGCATTATTTGATAAATAACTATTACGCTTGTTAATTACTGAATTGTTAATAAATGGTATACTAGTGTATTACTTACTCTTATTATCATCCAATCTTTGCTTCTACACAAGCTGTCTAAAAAAGACATAAGCCTTCTTAAAAAAAGCGAAAAATTAAACTCTACACAAACTGTCTTATAGCGACACAAGCCTACTTGAAAAGAAAACGAAAAAATTAAACCACGGCTTAATTCACGAATGTGATTTTGATATTGAGAAATCCATACGAAAGCGGATCATGAAGTGTATTGGAGTAAATGGTGGGCATTTTGAGCATTTGCTTTGAAGTTTTTTATTTTTGCTTACAAATTTGCTATTGTTACATATTTAAGGAATAATGAAATTGTTTATGAAAAAATGAAAATTTATTCAACTTTTTAGAAGCAAATAAATCGATAACCGATTGAGTTACACGAATCAAAAAGGAGTAACTTTTCTTGTAGAATTTACCGCTTTTTAATAATTTTTCCATTATTTTGGTTGTAAGTTCAGCCCAAAAAAAGTTTACTTTGATTTAATTAACACAAACAAGTGTAATTAGCGCCCTCTATTAGCAATGTTAAATTAGAGTTCAAATTATGATTCATCATGCCAAAAAACGTAAAACTGCCAATTTTCAAAAAAAAAAAATTGTAAAAACATAAAAAAATTTTGCGAAAATTAAAATTTTAATTTAAACTTTGAACACCCCGTATCTCGGAAACTAGCAATATTTGCATAGGGCATGTTGAGCAGAATGATCATATTTTGAGGTCTAGAATCTACAGTTCAGAAATTGGACATTCTTGATGAATCACCCTGTATATAGAACAGTTTCACAGGAGTTTTCAGTGGGTACCTGAAAAAGCTCAAAATAGTGGAGAAAGAATAATGCAGATGTTGTAGCATGAAGGAAGTATCCACATACTTTTGCATTGCACAGCAATTCAAAATCCTAGGGCACAGCACCTAAGAGATTACTGGATAGAAGAGGGACATTTACCTACCTAAACTAAAGCCTGCAGATATACAAAAATCACTCCAGGAAATAGGACTGAAGGAGCTACCAGTATTTGAGACTCTCCTCAGAAAGTTAGTAGAAGTGAGAGGACACAATAGATCTTGCAGATCTCAGTGAATGTCACCCCAAAATACATAAATACATAAATATAACACACAAGACACATCAGAAGAAGGCGCACTCCTCATCTTCACGGATGGCTCTAAAACCAATATGGGCTCAGGATGTGGAATTTACTCCAGATCTCTGAATCTAAACATCAAATGGGCGATGGGCTGTAATGTCAGCGTTGCTCAAACAGAGCTCACTGCTATCTACACCGCCGCAAAAGAGATAACCAAAAGAAACACCACAGGTAATGAAATTCACATCCTTAAGGATAGTAGACAAGCACTACTAGCCCTGAACAGACCACGTATCACATCAGGCCTAGTACTGGAGTGTCACCTGTCCCTGATCGAAGCCTGTAGCAACAACGAAGTCACTCCAGGCTGGATCAAGAGGCACAGTAAATCGAAAGGTAAACACATTGCCGACTCACTAGCCCGGAAATCAGCCTGCCAAAAACTCTCAGGACTTGGTACTTTCATTGGTCTGTCGGCGTCGGCTATGATTGACCTAATAAAAGAGCACTCCCTTGATACGTTTAAGGATAGATGGGACGATGCAGAACGTTGCAGGCTTGCCAAGGAACTGCTGAAGTATCCGGACAGCAAAGTAGCCAAAAAATACGTGACTATGAACAGACAGAACCTTCGGACAGCCACGGGTATTCTGACCGGTCACTGCCACCTACGAAAACACCTCTACAGACTGGGTCTGTCTGACACTTCACTCTGTAGAGGATGTGAACAGGAAGATGAGACTGTCGAACACATTCTTTGTGAATGTCCGACACTCTCTCAATTTAGGTTTTCCGTATTCGGCGAGTACAGGCTAACACAAGCCAGCATGAGGGAGCTTACTTCCGGCCACGTTATCGTCTACTTCAAACAAGTAGGCTGGATGACGAGCCAGAAGGAAGTCTGAACCTTAGAAGAATGCACAATGGGCCAATTGTGGCCTAAGTGCTGTGGGGGTCACCTACCCTTCAAATTCTCACATATACAGATACATATATAAATACATATATAGAGCAATACACAGTCCGTAGGAAATGTAGCTTAAGTTCTGGGTGAGCATAATAAGCGAGAAAAACTAATAATATGTCTTTCAATATAGAGACAGCTATTTATCACATGATGTGGTTCAGAAGACATTGAAACCCTCTTCGACGAGCATATTAGCAGCATCCTCAATTCCTATTCTCCCACACGTCTTATTTGGAAAGACAGACAGAGGTTAGTTGAAAAAGACGCAGATTTTTTGGAAAATGTGGATATCTTATTGAGAGTACTATTTAGCGTAGCAATCTGCGTGAGTTTTGACTTTGTAATTTTTAGAAATCACTTATGCTTCCTAGGGGTGGCCCTACAAGTCTGTAAATAGCTTTTATCGAGGCGAATTCTAGAATATGCTGTACTATAAACGGTTTCTGAATTATGCAGCAAACCATTCTCATTGAAACACCCAGTACACATATTTTTGTATAAATGAAAAATCATATTTTGAAAATGGCTAATCATATTGGAACAATAAGCAAGACAAATGAGAAATTAAGGGTGTAGAAATGTGTGTTGTTGGCACTTTGGTTAGGATGTGATGATTGAGAGGTTTTGCTCGTCGAATTTTTCATTAAACATATTTATTCCTATTGTATTTCCCAAATGTTCTGCTACATTTAGCAATTCACTCGTACCTCGATTGAACGAGCATTCATCACTGTCAAAATTTCATCACTATCTAATATGTATATTTTTGCTAAGGTTCATATTTAACTCACACACTTCACAAAAACATATTTTTCAATACGAAGGATGAAAGCAATTATATTCCACACCCTTACCGGAAAAAATGCAGTCTTCTTTGACAGCACGAACTGATTGGAGGCATGTTTGTTCATAGCACGAATAATTCGGCTTCGTAGTTATTTACAAAATTCACATTGCGCAATGAAACTGAAGTGCATAATTTCATTTCTGTTTTTTTGTTTATCAATATTATATCCAACTCAATTGTCATGCATACAATCTCAATAAACCCTAATAAATAAATTATTTTCTTTTATATTGATGAAAAATCCTAAAATATTTTGGGAAAATAGGAAATAACTTACGTTCTACGATGAATCTTATCTTCTTGTCAAGAACTTGGCCTGTTGTAGATTTGAGAGCTTCGCAAATAAACACTCTATTATCTTCTCTGCTGACATTAACAATTAATAGACCATCGCCAATAACTAAATACTTCGTGCCTGCAAAATGGATATTAAATAATCTATAGCTTATAAGTTGAGCAAAAAATAAACAATCAATACCGATCTTATCCTAAGCCGGTTTGTAATTATCTATCAATGATTCATAACAAGTTTCAATCAATTTCCTAGAATCTCAAATAATTGATAAATGCAGACACATTTTGTATCAATTTTTAAATCATTAAAACTTGTTCTATTTCTGTTCAATTTCAATTGACATAATATATTCATAGAACCGGCCCTATTTTCCATACATTCATTTTACAGCTCAGGGCAAAAATATAGGGTAATATTCACTTTAACGTTGATTATTTTTTCGGTTCCAAAGAGATGGGCATTAATGATTCTGCAGCATTGCTTCTTGTCTCTAGTATATAATATTTTTTCGTTTATTTATTTGCACACCATATTTTTATAGACGTGGAGAGTTCGAAATAAATTGAGCAAGCATGTAAAAATGTCGTGGTCACATAATTATGTAGTATCACTGATGGAACTTTATATAGAAAGGGTTTGCCTTTATGGAGTCAAGAGTGCGAATTATAAAAATAGCCCATGCGTGCTTCTGCTCGCTGGAGTATTTTAAATCAGATACTCTTTTTTTTCCTCAAGCAAAGCAACTGATTGAAGTGTTCCTCCAAAACAAGTAAGACATAAGTAGATATACTAAGCGGGTACGAGCACAGCAGATATGCGCATGACCTCCCGAAAAGCTAACAAAAACCCATTGAACCGATATTTTGGCCCACCTCCCAAATTTGGGCAATTGGCCCACCCTCGAATTTAGACCATTAATTCTGGATCACCCGAAATTCAGGCACCACAATTTTAACAATTGATCTTAAGCGGTTCCCAAATTATTGAACATCTAAAATGGTGGTTTGCTATTTACGTGCATTTTAAAACAAAAAAATAGGTATGACATTATCATCATATTCATGATATTTTACATCATTTTTGAACATGTTGTTACTTATGAATATTTAGAAATTCGCAATGGATTAAAGGCGCTCATGATTTTTGGTATAAAGTACTAATATCTTTGGAAGTAAAATTAAATGCGTTGATAATTTCTGTTTCGGAATCGCAATTTTTTTTTGGATATAAATATATTTCATGATGAGATCTTATATCAGCTGTCAGAAAGTCTTTTCCAATTTTCCTGGCAATCACTGTTCATTTGGTTGGAAATTTCACTATTTTATGGACACCATGAAAAGTAAACTGTAATCGTCGGAAAAGAAAGCGCAAATATTGTTTTAAGTAAATTCAGCAACGTTTTGGGAACGACTAACGGCTACCTAAAGTTAAAATCTCTACGTTCCAAAAACCAAGAAATAATTGATCAAATTGTCTTAAAACAGGGTTGCGACAACGTTTTCCCAAAGTCCCCCACGCAACTCATGTTTAGCTGGGTACATTTCTTGAACTCGTCGCCGCAACATTAAACAGCCACTTGGGCTGGACTCTTAGTGAACTCTCTGCTCTATGACATTATTATCCTGACATCTATTGATAACACGCTCCACCTGAATATACAAATTGTTACAGGAAACTGTAATTAAGTTGGTAGATTACAGATGGAGATGGATATATAAGTTTTTTGTTGTTAAGAAGGAGTAGGCTGCACCATAGATGACTGGACACAACACCTGGATACTGATGTTACATTTTTTTCTTGTATACTTGTACACTTGTATGCCCTGTATATTCACTTGTGAAAAATTAGTTGGATATTTCATAATAATTGCTTGAATGAATATAAATCACTCACCCAAATTGTCTTTAGTGTCGTCTAACAACCAGTTGATTCTGTAAGGTCTATTTACTTCGCATCGTAAAGTTACGTTCTCACCTTCCCTTCCTCTTTGAATTTCTGGCGTATCCTTGAATTCTATAGGTTCTGTAAAAAATATGGTTAATCAGTGAGGATGGAAATTTGATATTGGAAATGAACATAATTATTAGTGTTCAAAGATTAGAACATTTTCAGCTGCAATGAAACACAAGTAAGAGTCTGCATTCGCTGGAATCATATTCGATGTCTTGCCTATAAAGTGACCAATTGGAACAAAAAAAAGGTAGAACGTTTCGCGGGACACACGGTAGAAACTTTAGTTCCTTTTAAGCAAAAATTATGTAATACATCTGACGTTATAAATAAACAATTTGCATATTCCTCGGTGGTCGAGTAGTAAGCAAACCAGACTCTCACGCGGTAGACCCGGGTTCGATTTCTCGTGAAGAAGTTTTTTTTTATTGTTAATTTTATTTTCAAATAATTATTCTGCTTGATATCAATAACGACAACAGGTAGACGTTTGAAATATTAAGCAGAACATTCATGAGGGAGTCCGACTGGCAACATCTACTTATAACAGCATCGTATATTTAAAAAGGGAAACCGTAGCATTATACAAATTGGACATTCAAGAACTGTACGTTTACCACAAAAAAATTAGTGTAAACATAAAATTGAATTGTTAAATTTTAAATTTGAAGTTATATTACAGTTTATATGAATTTTTATTTTCTAGATTTTTTCTTAAGTGGGTCGTAGAAAAAATATGCTGTACGACTCGTGTGGATTGTCCAGATCGCACTTGAACGATTGAGCACCCCGCCTACGGCGTCGTGCTCAAACTTCGTCTTCGTGCGATATGGCCATCATATCCACACTAGTTGCACAAACTACTATTTCTATCAAAATATGCCCTAAGAGCTTTAAAAACAACCTGCCAAATGTCAAATCAATTTATCCATCCATTTTAAAGTTATCGAATTAAAACATTCAAGTTTTCAAAATTTCAACACCCTGTATTTCGGAAAGTAAATAAGCTAGACCCCTCAATCCTCCTATCATTTTGTCCAATTTTACGAGAGGAATCTACATGCAAACGTTGTAATTACCCTTAACGTTCGAGATGCTTATACCATTTTTTGCGCGATCGTATTAAAATAAATTCCGTATAAAATAATTTAAATTTCTTCGAAATGAACAAAGAAGATCAATCGCGCAAAAAAAATTATGGAAATAATAGTAAGAATTTATCCGAACAAATTCAAGTAGATCACCAGCACTGCGAATACCAGCTTTGCATATAATTTTAATATAGCATCGGTGGTTCAGTGGTAGAATGCTCGCCTTCCACGCGGGCGGCCCGGGTTCGAATCCCGGCCGGAGCCTATGAATCGCTGCTTCGTAAACGAGAGAGAGACTAAGGAGAGAGCACAAGCACGCAAGCAAGGCACATAACGAAACAACGTAACATAACGTAGCGTAACGGTCAGATATTTTGCGTCGCGACCCCTGGTCGCTCAAACATAACCTGACGTAAAGAACTAAAGTTCCGAAAATTCGGGAATTACAGAGTTCTTAATCAATTCAGGATTCACATTTCATAATTCGTCTTGTAAATGCTAAGCTACTGTGAATCCAAAAATTCATATTTTATATCATCCAATATTACTTATACAACTTTATCGGATGCAGCGTTGGGAGACTGGTAGTAATAAGAATGTACATTATTTCAAAATTAACTGAAGAACACAACTAAGAAGTGATATGTCTGGGGAGTCGAGAGTCCAATGGATTTTCATGTTTTAAAATTTTAGTATTGAGGGGGGAACGCTATCAAATTTACATGAATAATACGAGCATCACGACTATTCATTTCCACAACCAGGCTCATTAACTACTTGGCTATGGAGATATAATAATTGATAAAGCAGGCTGTTGTGTATGTCAAAGCTAAATAAGTAAAGTTTAACACCGCCGCTTCCATTTGATATTCGATTTCACTCCTCATACGGGGTGTTTTCGAATGACACTTACAACGTTTGCATGTAGATTCCTCTCGTAAAATTGGACAAAATGATTCAAGGATTAAGAGGTCCAGCACATTTATTTTCCGAAATACAGGGTGTTGACGTTTTTGAAAATCAAATGTCTTAATTCGATAACTTTAAAATGAATGGATAAATTGATTTGACATTTGGCAGTTGTTTTTAAATGTGAAAGATCATTTTTTGATGGAAAAATATTTTCCAGTTTTTGATCCAGTGGAGTAGATGTGAAAAAATATGTTACCTTTTCTCCTCTCATTTTTTATGCCACTGGCATTTGAAGCAATTTTTATTCAATTTTTACTCCTCAATGGTTTTCACGTGAAAAACAAATCACCTCTACATATTAAAATTTTGTAGTTCTCAAAATATTTACTGATTTAATGAAGTTTGCAAGATCACTTTTTAATAATTAATTTAAAAAAAAAATTCTTGTATTTTTTTCAATAACTACCAAGTACTTATGGTGGGCAAATATAACAGGAACCAATTTATGAAACAGCAATGCATCTAAACATTAGGAGAAGATTGTTGAAACATTTGTCCAAACTTGTGATTTTATTAACAAAATAATTAAACAGCCAACAAATTACAAGAGATGTTCAAAATTTTGCTTATCCACATTTATAGATACATAATTTGCAACGTTTTCTGATCGAAAATAGCATACTTTGCTGTAGCTGCATGGATTCTTTCTATTTTTTTTTTCAAGTTCTGACAAATATTTCCAACAATCTTCTCCGAATGTTTCAGATGCACTGCTGTTCCATAAATTAGTTCCTGTTACATATTCCAACCATAAATACCTGGAAGTTATTGGAAAAAATACAAGAAAAACTGTTTTTCAAATTAATTATTAAAAACTGATCTTGCAAATCATTAAATATATTGAAAACTACAAATTTTTCTATATGTAGAGGTTATTCGTTTTCCACGTGAAAACCATTGAGGAATACAAAATTGAATGGAAGTTGCTCAAAATTTCAGTGGCGTGAAAAATGGGAGGGGAGATGAAACTTATTCTTCCAAATCTACACCACTGGATCAAAAGTTGGGAAATATTTTTCCATCAAAATATGCCCTTTTACATTTGCCAAATGTCAAATCAATTTTATCCATCTATTTTAAAGTTATCGAATTAAAATATTCAATTTTTCAAAACTTCAACACCCTGTATTTCGAGAAGTGAATGTGCTGGACCCCTTAGGGCCAGTTGTAGATGTCACAGGTGAACGTTAGTTTAACTGAACTGCCAGTCAACTTTGAACCGAGTTCATTTTGGTTTTCGTTGTAGAGTGCAAGATCAACATTAGTTTGGTTGAACGCCGTTCAGGTCACGTTGGTTGCACTGAACTACGCTTTTCATCTAAAATTTTAATGTCCCATGCCAAACTTGATCGTTGACTGACAGTGTTGATTGAGAATTATCAGGTGTATGTGGTTGTAAACAAAAAGGTGGTGGTTGTTGTATTTTGTGTGGAAAATTAATGAAGAGAGCAAATAAAAAACGATCAACAAATTTCAGTTCGAAAGAAGAGAATATTTTAATATCCTTACGGCCTTATTCTGTACAAAAATGTTAGCGGTAACAGCGCTGTAAATCTTCAAGGTCGAGAGATGTTACGAAAAAGCTATTCTGTACGCTTTTGATGTAACTTACATCAATGTATATAATAACATTTTCGATGTTAAGATAACGCCGACCAAAATATTCGACCTTAGGAATATTGTAAATTTTCATGAAATGAGTCAAAATGAACATCAATATCATCCCATTTTCGGGACGGTGTGTATTAGCAATATCGAAACAAAAAAAATAAGCCAAATTTTAGGGTAGAAATTGAAAAAATTTTTAGGAATTATATGCGTAGGTATACAGATCGCGTAATTTCTTATGGAACCTTCCTTGATTACACAAGTACGACAAGGAAAATATAAGAAAAACAGCTTGAAAGAGAGAGAAAGTATAACTGTAGGCTCGCATCGGAGGCGTATACCCAGGTCTAGAGGATGGCCGAGTGTTGATTGCTCTTTTCGGAGAGAAAGATAATTCACTAGTAGGTGGTGTTCAGAACTTGAAATAGAGAGAGAGTATAACTGTGCGCGCGCATCGGAGGCGTGTACCCAGGTCTAGGGGTTGGCCGAATGTTTATTGTCCGTTCTGAATAACACCCACTAGTGAATTCTCTTTCTCTCTGTGAAGAGCAATCAACATTCGGCCATCCTCTAGACCTGGGTATACGCCTCCGATGCGAGCCTACAGTTTTACTTTATCTCTCTTTCAAGCTGTTTTTCTCATATTTTCCTTGTCGTACTTGTGTAATCCAGGAAGGATCCATAAGAAATTACGCGATCTGTAGAAAGAAAAATCCGTTTGATATACCGTAAGCCTTTTCATTGCCTATTACAGGCAGAAATTAATTTTATACTTAGACCCACATTTAAAAAGTCCAGGAAATGCAAACGCCATACATTTTTTAAATAAAGATGATAAATAAATAATTCCTCTAAAAAAATCTTCTTCCTTCTGGTTCCTTCACCTCTTGCTTTACATAATCGGACCAATAACTTCAAAACTAGGTAAATTCTACTACACAACATAAAATCAGTGAAGTTAGCTACGATGTAATATTGCGCTCTCAATAATTTTTTTATATCGGGTGGTTCAGAATACGATTTTTAACCGCGCTGTTGAATTTGATTTAACATTGCGATTTTAACTACATCGATTACAAATCTCACAGTTCGTTTTTCTAATCGAAATCTACATTTAAATTCAATATCAGACCATATTTCAAAATGACTGGATCTATTTCTAAAGGTTTGCGGTCTTCTAGGATGTAAAAAACCATTCAAAATTTGTAAAAAATCTTCATCGTCGGTTAATTCTTCTAATAATTCGTTCATTTTGATTGAAATAATGAATGATCAGATATTCAACCTCACTTTTTAAGGTTAACAACTCAACGTCAAATGCCAAAACCCTCTTGAACCGCCTTTGAACGCCCTTCGAGGACCGTTCACGTAAACTTCTATTTGAACCACAGATCAGTAGTGACTGACGTAATTACAACAAAAATTTGCAATTAAATTCGGTTCAACGCTGAACCACAGTTGAACTATGCATCTACAACCGGGCCTTAATCCTTATATCATTCTGACCAATTTTACGAGAGATATCTTCATGCAAACGTTGTAAGTGTCATTAGAAAACACCCTGTATAATTTTGATACCACAGGCTGAAAATGAAAAAGGTTTCTTAAGGAGGTATACTCCAAAAATTATGGGGTACCCAGATCTATAACAAAAAGGATTGTGATTACGATACTATCATCGAAATTGAATGGAATATTATGGAGAAAGAACTGGCCACTGCCTCTGGAAAACTTAGTTGTATGCTGCTTTTGGTTTGCTATAGACTTCCAGAAATAAACTGAATTATAATATTACTGACTGCGGCTCATAAATATTAATTGAAGAGTTATTTCTGTATTTTCCGTGCATAACTTTATTAACGCGAATCACATTTGGTATTTCATATAACCTATCAACTAACGGTAACAACGAAAATAAAAAAAGTTGATCTAAATCTACATTGCGAAAATATGATTGGTTATTCTCTAACACAATCGAATACATTATTAATGGATGATTCCTGTAGCTAATAATAATTTTATTCGCTGGCGCATCAATTATTTGCATATTTGATATTGGAAATTTTGTTGATTTGATATGCTGCACAGAGAGGTCGTTCAATTTTATAATAATTGTCTGTCCGATTTCATTAAACTTGGACAAAATTATTCAGTCATAACTAGCGAAATAATAATTTCTCCCACTCGCAGCTTGAACCGTTTGAATTTATTGATTATGTTTTCCAGAATGTTCCATCAAAATTCTTGAAGTTTAACTTCATTAAAGTAGTTAGGATTGTATCGAATAACAAGAGTTTTGTCTTTGCTGATTTGCTAATATGTCAGAAGGGTGGTATCTATATTATTCACAATTATAATCAATAACGATTTCATACTTCAGTTGTGTTGAGTTAAGAAAATTCTTAGCGGGTGTTCCTTCAATCGTGGTGTGGAACATATACAGAGTAGTAATGAGCAAAATCTGTCGTAATGCGATTTTACAAGACCAAGACTAAGATGACACATATATGTACTAGCAAGACCAAGACCAAGACGAAATAAACAAGAGCAAAATACCAGAAGCAAGACCGAGATTGCCGGATCAAAACCAGAGTTCAGGACTTAACTGTAAATTACAACTCTTATTTTAAATAAAATATATGAGAATATTCGACTTAACTTCAATATATCTTTCAAGAAGCAAATATGTTATTACATCTGTGACTCTGGATGGTTTCTTTGTGCCAATTCCCAATGAAATGTACCAAGTTTGATATTTCCAGGTAGCGATTTTCCCAGATATGCTTAAGAAACTAACTTGCAGCGTAATCTTCAATAATCCCTAGCTAATTCAGAAGGAACTTTCGAATGGAGGTAAAACTAATAAAATTTCAAGGATGTTGATTTTTTATGTAATCTGTAGTAGAAAAATATGTGGCTGTTTATGTTCCAAAATCTAATGATTCTGATGTTGTTAGTTCAAATTAAACATAAAATTCAGTAGATATTACTTTTATGAATGAATCTATGAATGAATCTATTTAATGGAAAAGCAATAACAATTATGTGGTACTGATAATGATTTCGATATTGTCAATATCAATAATTTTTCCATTGAATGGAGGAATTGATTGGAAACAGTTTCATTCATAATATCGACGAATACACCAACAAAAAGAAGCGAAATTCGCATAAAACCGTCTCTACAGTCGCCATGTTTTTAATTAGTCGTCAAATATGTCATAGGATCACTGTGAGACTCTTTCTTATGGACTTCACAGACCCAAATAAGATTGAAGTTTGCTTGTAGGTTGAAATTATTTTTTAAATCATACATTTCGCGTGTATAATGTCAACGAAAAGTTCAGAAGTAGCTACTCATCGAAAAATACCAATATGATTTTGAAAAAACACAACTCTCTTTCTCTCTCTCTCTCTCAACGTTTGCCAGAGTTAGCTGTCACTTTCAAGGTTATTGATTTTGGTCCTTTCAGCATCAAAGGATTTTTGCCGGGCTTCACTTTTTGTTATTGTGCGGATCCAAAGGGTCCAACAGTCAATTTGAATAAATTAAGTATTTTCAGCGTACCTAAACGTACTTTAAACGTTTAAAAGTGCTATAGAGCAAAAGTTTTGTGCTCAGTATTTTGACTAACTCACCTCGGCCAAAAGAATTTTTCAGCTACATATCGGAAAGACTGTCGATAACTTGAAAATTAGTATGCCCCGTGTGACAAGAATAAAAAGTGAAATGGAAATTGTGATTGCCAGCCTTCGGAGAATCGCACAACGTGCCTAAAAAAAGTCTGATGACGCAAGGGAGAGGATGTTGATAACTACACAAATAAAAACCAAATTTATGGAGTGAAATTGAGAATCCAATATAATGTAAAGTTATTCCGAAATGTTCCGGAAAATAGTGATTTATATGAAATATCCAATTACAGACGTCAATTTTGATAATCTTGATGTTGTGTCCGGAACTGTGATGGTGAACAACTGCTAGAGGAACCATCCGTGTGTCTCGCACGACCACTGTACTTGCCTTTTCTGGATTCATCACAGTCGGGTTGCGGAGAATCCAGTATTTTTGTGAAGCCCACTACTTTCGAAAATTTGGGTTCCCGAATTTCACAAATTATCCTAAATATTACACCTTAAATATTATCAAAATCAGACAGGCTTCTCACAACCAACGAGGGCACCAAATCGTTCAATCAGAGGAAATATTTCAACATGGACTCTAGCTCTCAATTGGGATCAAAATTTACTCCGATTGATAAAACGGTTGGTAATGTTTGGAAGGAGAAAATAAAGTATCATTAATATATTTCTTACTCATTCAGAGACTTGTTAAAAGTTTTCCAATGCCATTCTAAGAAGATTTTATATTTGTTCGATTCCGTAAATACTTTTTATTGGTTCATAAAATTTTTATTGTTCCGAAAACCATATAGCATGTAGCATGAATAATTTGTTGTCGTTGGTGTTGTATTTTTTTATCTACAACCACCTTTAAAATCAGGCATTTACGAACCAAGAAAAATGTGTGACATCATACATTTCACATACGTTAAAAAGCGTGCATAAATGAACAACGCTTTTTATGAGGGACTTTATATACACCCAAAATCGTGGGTGAATGACCAATGCTTTTTGGATGGAGTTTTCATTTTAACACTCTTTTTCAGCTACGTAATGAAAAATAAAAAACATTATTGTGGTTTGATTCCCAAAAGAATAAGAAAAAAGAATAAGTAATGCCACAAGGAACTTACAGAAGATAATTATCCAGTTGCCTTGAATTTAGTCGTTTGTTGTGTAAACTTTTGTGTTGTCAGTGAATTTGACAGAAGTGTCAGACATAGTGGAAAATATTTTCTGTTATATTCAAAATTCCAATTACACTTATTTCAAATGGAAGAACCTCAAGAAGAATGCATTCCTTCGGATTGCACACCACCCGAAATTAGAATTCGTTGTGTACCTATATATATTTGTTCATAGATAATTAATTTTCATCTTTCTCAACCTCCTCAGTGCACATTTTTTCATTTTTCCTTTATGTGGTCATAGATAATGTTTCGTATGACACTTGTGCGTGAAGTACTTTTGCACACTCGTTGCGAAAAAGACACTCGCTACGTTCGTGCCTTGCATTTTCTC
This sequence comes from Galerucella calmariensis, assembly GCA_910591675.1. Taxonomy (NCBI): domain Eukaryota; kingdom Metazoa; phylum Arthropoda; class Insecta; order Coleoptera; family Chrysomelidae; genus Galerucella; species Galerucella calmariensis. The sequence continues at coordinate 4,527 of CAJUYG010001711.1, read as the reverse complement.
AACTCGTGCGCAAAAGTGTAACTTCACGCTCTTGTATCATGAATAACCATATCTGTTGCCAATAACTCTTATTTGAAAATGTATGCTAAGCAATATTGGAGCTATGATCGAGCTATTTACAGATGAACAAAAGGATAATAGGTAAATTCAGGTAAATTCACTGCACATCATTTTTGTCAAATATTGATTGTTTGTTTCAAAACGATGCAGATATTTTGTTAGGCAAGTACAATTTCCGCATAAATTGAAATAATATGAACAAAACACCGTTTTGGGACTAAGAAACGGATTTTTTTCATTTTTGAAGGGGATTCCAAACTAATAGCCAAACTATGAAATTCCAAATTCTGATCTTTATGGCGGTGAAGTCAGCTGTATCACGGTAACCAAAACTTGACAAAACGAATTGATTTCTCACAATCTAAACGAAATTATTTTGAATTGAATAGTTTGTGACTTGAACCTAACACCTCTTATAGAGAAATTAGAAGACGGATTGGAATATACAGAGCACGTCACTGTTATTTTATTTTGGAGATTCTTTCTCCTTTCGGAAGATAGGAAGCCGACTATTTTATATATTCTGAAGCAAATGGAATATTTTACTTGCGCAAAAAAGCTATGACAATTCTAGAGGTGGAGTCATACATCCAATGAAGCTAGGATATTATGCATTCAATTATGCTTCCATCCTCAACCTATCTGCTCCGCAGGTCTCTTAAGGTAAGACTCAACTGCGATAAGAAGAGTAACAATCGGCCATTCAAGACTTACTCATGGATACCTAATGTCTACTACACCCAGAAACTTTTGTTCCGTCTGCAGCTTTAATATAGCCATGTAGCGCATTTTGACCAAGTGTCACAAATATACCGTCCAAAGACAAAAGCTTCATCCAAGCCCAAACTACAAAAAAATCCTCAGCAGCTCTGAGCAAATTACCTCTTCACTCCAATTCCTCGAAGACTTACAAACTCACCATAAACCATGGAACAATTCTGTCACTGTGTTTGTATTCTTGTATCAATGATCCATTTTATACTTGTTATATTGTAACACGTTAATTTGAATGTAAATGAATGAAAAATTATGCTTGTTCGATAGTTTTTGTGATTTGCATTGATATGTTCCAAAATATCTTATACAATAAATTGTCCTGCCGAATCACACTCGATATTTTATTGATACGGGGTGAATTTTTGTTGTTACAATTCCAAACTATCTCCGTCAGCAATTTGACTTAATAGTTAACAGTTTTTCTCTTCTAATTGCTAGGCAACAGGCCAAATTGACTTGATAAATACAAACCTCTTGTGTTATTAGAAGTGATACAAAGTTTTTGTAAGCGACTGTTTCACTTTTGTCGTTTAGTTTAGACATAGGAACTTTTTTCTTGAAGCGCGTACCCAACTAACATTTTAAGTCGTAAAACCGTAAAACTGACTATCTAGTCAACCTTCAAGTCATTTTTACTAGTCGTTGTTACGTTCTAAATACGTCGTTAACACGTAACCACTACCAACATGGGGAACACATTTGTGGTAACTACAACGTCGTGAAAACGTTGCAGTGACGGACACAAAGACTTAATAATACCGTTTCAACGACGTCATAATAACGTAATAAAGTAGTAATTCTGACAACATATTTTCTATCCTCCTCGGGGATACGTGGAACAGAATTTTATTTCTTTATCTTTCATAGTTTCCATCTAAACTCCCAAACTATGGTGGATTGCTCTACATAATCACAATAATATAACATTGGTAACACGCATTCCCAAACTTCGAAAACATAAACCGCGCATACTTTACTGATGATATGAATACTTTTAGCTCTTAATTTATCATTCGCCTCCAAAATAATCAGTTTTTCTATAAAAATGTTAAGCGTAATGCGGTCTGGAAATTAATTTCATGTTGATAAAATGTATAAAAGGCTTTTCTCACACTCAGTTTGGTCATAAAAATGATATATCAACAATGTTCTGAGCTTAAAAGTAGGTCGAAGTATAATTTCGACAATAATTTTGAATAAGACAAAATTGACAGTGATAATCATTATGGCGTCCAAAAAAATAACGACCCTCAAGTTAAATTCACTTCATGGTTAATTTATTCGGTAATTGTGACTTTATAGTTCTCATATAGGTAAAAAAACAAAAAGTAATTTTTGAAGTAACGATTTCCAACAAAATACCAATAATCTGACCAAAAAGTCACAAACCTATCAGTAATAAACTGTTGGAACATTCACGTCATAAACACAAGCATTGGCAACTTAACAGTGAATCGTGCTGTAGGGTAAAATTGGAAACGTAATTATAACCACAGCAATTTTACATATAAGTGAAAATAACTTATAGGTAATATTTACTTGAAGCTAATGGTGATTACCGTCAAAATTATACTTATGAGTAAAAATAATGTATAAATGATTCTAAGAGGAGTGTTTTCGTAAAAATAACTTTAATTGTTACTGTTACGTTATAAGGTAATACTCTAAGTAAATCTTTCGTATTATTGACCTTATAAATTCACTCTATCGTATGTTCTTACGATAAAGGTATTATTTTCGTAAAAAACACGAAATTATTACCCCAAGGATAGGTTATAGCTCTAGACTAGACTAGAGTATTTATGACTTAAATTGTTAGTTGGGTAGACTGCGCGCCATTTAACGAATGTCTCCAATTCTCTGCACTATACATAGAGTGCTTTTGTTTTGCCTTTTATATTATACATTATTTATTGAGAATAGCTTTTTTCATTTGTATTTTTGTATATAGGTGAGAGAGGAACCCCAATAAAGGAGACAGAAAAATAAGGTAAGTGAGGTTCAATTAACCTATTTTCAACCTCTAAATATGTAGTATAATTTATTTCCAAACTATTTAAAAACCTTGTATGATTATCACCAATGAACCTCATTTTGAATAAATAGATTTTCAAAACGTCAATTTTGAAAAGTGGAATGCTTAAAAATTGACAAAAATCAGTGTTGTTCCAATCACAGTTGATTATTGGTTTGGAATTTTTTGTTACACACTTCAGTACAAATACATGATAAATAGGTTAATATTTCTGAGCATATTTTTATACTCTTTTATTATATTTCTTACAACTCCAAATACGGCCCTAGGTACTGTAATAGAATACGCCAAGCATATAATGATATACGTATATTCACCACCTTAAATTCTAGAAAAAAAAAAGAGAACATACCGAAATTCCATTTATAACAGTTTCTTGAGGATCGTAAACAATGACACTTTATGGAAAAACATAAATCATCATAAAAGATGAAAGCTAACATTTTATTTATATAAAGAAACATAAAAAATATCTGCCTTAAGAAGCAGGATAACTATAAGAAGCGGAAATAAAAAATTCTGGTGGATGAGGGATATAAATACTTTATAGGTAAGATTGTATATCATATAAATCCAATATAGGACTTTATTGGAAGAAGACAAGCTATTTTTTTGTAATTCGAATGGTCAAAGAAATCATATCTTGGGAACGTGAAAGCCAGAGTGCTTTTTTTATTCTAGTATATACAGTATTATAAATAACAATACATAACTGAACATTTGAAAGATTTATCGAAAACTGTGTAGAAGTGTATAAGGAAAAGATTTTCTTGACGACCATAACTGTCTTAAAAACATACGTGAACATATTGATCGGAATTTTGAATTATATTCTATGCATAAATTTAGGCTTTTTATGAACTCACCATACACGAAAAAAAAAATTCCTATCTCTGATCTGGAAAGAAAATCCATCACTTTCAATGGTAAAATAGTATTCAATACTCTACCTTGAAATAACTTTTTATCCGGTGGCAGAAAATTCAACAATCCACCCTAGTTACTTTGGCATAATTCAATATTCAGTATAGTGTACGAAAGTATCATATTGTTGGCAATGATGGCATTCGCAAAGCGTCACTCTTTACACTAGTGTTTAAAGTGCGAAAAGTGAGATCTCGTTCATCTTTTGTTTTTCAAAGTGTATCTGCCTCAATGTATTGGTAGGTCATCGATAAAATTATATTGAGTTTTTAGATTTTATTATGTCATGGATTCCCGAAAAAAGGCCCGATTATATTATCTCTGTAAATGCCACACCAAACATTTGTTTCAAATGAATATTGATCACAAGTCTTAATCCTGGAATTATGATTGTTGTCACACCATCATCGACAATTTTGAGAACCCACCGTTCGATTTGAATTAAATGCAGCTTCGTCTGAAAACTTTATTTTTCTAACTCTTATCGTTTATCGTACTCTTTGGGTTTTGTGAATAAATTTCGTTTTATATGGGTGGAACTAATTCTTTTCCAACATTTTTGAAATTGTAGTTCCACCCACATTTTGCAGCAACAATGCCCTCTTTCGCTGGGAATATTCTGGATTTTGTACTGTAGATAGCATTACATATAATTTCGTCGCTTTACCTGCAGTGGAGTTGTAACGTTTGTTATGGAATTTATTTTTTACATCTCCGTTTATTTTCCATTT
>CAJUYG010001710.1:54762-66284 GCA_910591675.1 Galerucella calmariensis | reverse complement strand
ATTCAATAAACAACGATTAAATGAAAATTTAAAAAAATTAGGGTATACAAATTTCAGGGATGACAAAGGACCTTATGAGGACCCATATTCAAGAAAATTTTGAGTAAATTAGTGCAATACAAAAAAAATAGGAACAAATTCCTGGCGAGGTCAAAATTGCCCGGGAGCAGAAAGTTTGACCCGTGTTCCTATATGGCCAAAAGAGTCAAGCGTGACTCAATTCACAGGGTATGATAGCAGTAGAATTCCTCTTCCACATGAATTTTTAATCATGAGAAAATATGCATTTTTCACAAAGTTATTCAATAATTTGTCCCCCCGCTGATGTGTAAATACACGGACTGTGCTCTACGGCATACAGCACAGAAGCTCATTATTCGAGGTACGCTTGGTGCCATTTCTCTCGAAACCGGTCAAATTTTCGAGAAAAATCATAGGGACCATTTTTGTAGAAAATTAACTGAACTTTAATTTTTAATCGAACCAAAAATCTCTAACTGCCATATTTTGGGAGATATTGACTGAAAACCTATATTTCTGATCTTTTGGGGCCATTTTCTCCGCCCTCGCACGCGTTTTCATGCAGAACTTTGTCTCATGTTTAATAAGGTACCAAATGCAACTTCCAACCGGAAAATGAAAATAGGGCGTAATTTCTGTTAACTCTTTCCCTTTATTCACTGGAATAAAGAACTGAAACAACCAGATGAATTATAAATGGGAGAACATGTAGTCTATAGTATCTCTTGCATAGATTTTGTTGAAAAATAAGTTGAAAGGACGTTCCCGAATTTAAAATCATCATGTGCCCACCACAAAATTAATACAAGATTGAAAAAGACGGAAATGCTCTTTATGTATTTTAGGGTGGTATTCACTGAGACCTAAAAGATCTATAGTGGCCTCCTTACTATTAGTTATTGAGGAGAGTTTCAGAAACTAGTAGTAGCTCCTTTAATCATATTTCCCGGGGAAACTTTAGGATATCGGCAGGCTTCAGCTTAGGTGAATTTTCTTCATCTATTCAGTAATCTCCCAGGTGCTGTGCCACAAAATCTACATTCTTCTTCCTCCACTATTTTGAGCTTTTTCATATGCCCATTCAGGCGACAATGTTGGGAACCCTGTTCTCTTAGCGCAGTTTTACTTATGCATTCATTTGATCTCAACAGGTTGTAGTCACCCAAAACAATATTTGATTGTCCAAGCCCGCCCTTCCAATGGTCAGATCTCTTTTTTTGGATTTACATATTTCTTCCAATATTACATTGGGGCTGATTCCGCAAAAGTGTTGCGGCCCCCAACAAGGTATATCAGTCCCCCTCTTTGCTAGTTCATCTGCTATTTCATTTCTTCAACAGAACATGTTATTGACGCATTACATCATAATTTTCAATATTTCATAACGACAGTGGTAACCAAATGTCACACATACCAATCATACCATCCAGAAACAGTTTTCATAAATGACAGTATTTAGTGATAAGTTTTTGTAGTTCACCCACTGTTATTTTGAGAAATGGAGAAACTCTAAGGGATCACTCAGGATTGATGAGGGAAATAAAAAATCACCACATTTTTGGGATGCCCTCGGATCTTTCTGTCACAAAACTCCACGTGGACAAGCCCTTTAAGGTCCTCATTCCCACGAGAGACCAATAAGATAGCGAAGAAATCTCCTTCCTAGAAACGGACTACGTGATTTACACTGATGGATCCAAAACCGGAAACGGGGCTGGAGCGGCGTTCTTTAGCAGGAATCTGTATCTGTAGAGTGGGGAGGGTGAGTGTGTAGGCTCACAGCACTTAGGCCACATGTGACCTGGGTTCAATTGCATCGTTGGCTGCCTGCAGCAGAGGTAGCGCAGTGAGCGCTTCCTGCCATAGGCTCAACCTCAATTGGCCCACTCCTACTTCGGGGTTTACATCAGCCGTGCGCAATCGTACCATGGCCATTAACGCAACCTCCTTGACGTGCAGGTCCAGAGGGGTCAGACCAGTAATTAGTTCCATTGCTGCGGTTGGTGTTGTTCTCATGGCTTCTTTAGCAGGAAACCCAGAGTTAAAATCACAGCCAACCTTGGCAGGTATGCTACCACCTTTCAAGCTGAAGTATACGCCATGGAACTGGCTGCAAGAGAGCTGATGAATCAACCTGTTGCAAAAAAGAACGTACACATCCTGTCAGATAGCCAGGCTGCTCTTAAAGCACTGAGCTCGAACAGGATAAAATCTAAGATGGTACATAACTGTCTACAATCCCTTGAAACACTTGGCAAGGAAAACAGAGTCATTTTGACCTGGGTGCCGGCGCATCGGGGAGTGGAGGGCAACGAGGAGGCCGACACTCTGGCAAAAAAGGGATCAGAGACTCTATTTATCGGACCTGAACCATTTTTTGGCATTGCCGAAAGCACTGCTAGATCAGCCGTAGCTACCTGGGAGGAAAGGAAAACCTACACGAAAACCTAACGAAGGTCGCAGTGGAGGTGACGAGAAGGCCCCACTCACATAGGATCTAACATAACCTAACCTATTTTGAGATAATTATATATACATACATATACATATACTGCAAAATATTGGTTTGCAAACTTTAATGCTCTAGTGCTAGATACCTTCACAAAATCTGTTTTGTTACCCCACTTACCTCACATACTGTCAAATGAGCGGGCAAAATAAAGCACCATGGAGTCAAAGTGTATGAAAGGCTTACGGTTGGCTGTTATCGTTCTGCAGTCAGATGTTTTTGGTATTGGATTTGAACTGGTGACCTCTACCATCACCAGAAGCTGGAGAACATGGAGTCCGGTCTCCTTATATAGTCTACGTGGTTGAAACGCCCACACAAACAAATACACAATCGTCCATTTTAAATTGTCCGGGACGTCTTCTCGACAAGTGAACTATTAATGCGTATACGTTTTCAAAACGAGTGCTTACAGCGAGCGCTTTGAATCGTTCGTTTTATAGTTTTGTTGACGTCTTTTGATAATATTAGAATTTATTTGTTGTCAACTTCGAAGAAAGGTACTTTTTCCACTACTAGCTGTGAAGTTGACAACTATTGCTTCTTCTAACCAACTGAGGAGTTGAATTTCTCTGTTAGTGGTTAATAATTTTCAGTAGTAATAACCCAAGGGCATTGATAATTGTTCGAAAAAATTTTATGACAGATGTCGAAAGCTTGTTGCTTGGAAACAGACCGACGCCGTAGGCGGAGGTCTGTTGCCTATAAGCAACAAGCTTGAGAAAGTTGTCATAAAATTTTTGAGCATTTATCAATGTCCGAGGGTTATTCGGATAGAAATTTTTTGCTTATTATAGAAAAAGAACAGATCTTAAACAATTTATCTAAAGGTGCAATTAACAAAGGAACAATTAGAAAAGTTAAATGTGACATTTCGAAATATTAAATATTTGAAACTTCAAAGTCGAAATAAATCAATATGCATCCATAGCAACGTGTGAAAACAGCCCCAAGGTCTGTTTTCAGTGTAATGTTGACATGATTGGGTGAAATTGTTCATATGATCAAAAATGAGGAAATTTGATTAGTTCTAGGAACTGTCAAAAAATTTTCACTACCATTAACCTAGGTCAATAATGGACAAATTCAAATATTTCGGGAATTCAGGGAGAACCCAGTAGATTGTTTGCTTGAAACAACTCCTAAAACAACAATTTGTTTCGAAAAAGAGAAGAAATTTTCGATGATCATTAATTACACGAGTTGTATTTGTCAAGATTATTTCTTGATATAATGTATCTGACGTTTCTCTAATAATTTGACATTTTCTGTCAGTCACTAGATTTTTAATATCGAATAAAACAACTAATGGCAACGCGAAACACACAGATAGGAAAATTGCATGTATCCAATCAGGTGCCGAAATACAAAATCGAAAACATGGTGTTTTCAGATATCAATCCTCATATTTAAACCAATCGAAGGCGCGTATTTTGTGAGTGAAATAATCGAAATTATATGTGTAAGTATGTTTTTATGTAGCACTGTATGTTGGAAAGGGTAAGTCTAAAAACAATACAATAATAATAGATTATATATTATATTCATAATATCAGTTTACAATAGAAAGAATTTCAGTAAATGATGATAAAAAATTACAATAAGTATGGTGCTTGAATATAAAAATTTTTATTATTCATATATTTGAAAGTTACACTTCACCAGATTCTGGATTAAATTTTACACCCAGAGAAAATGTACTGATATCTGTGACAACGAAGTTATAAAAAAGAAGCGACAGTAAACTTTTCTCCACAGATATCGAAGTTTTGTTGTGTTTTTCAATTATTCATACATCACTTGAATGACAGCAACGAATTGCACAAGTTTTTGGCGCCATTACTAATAAATGTAATTTTGTAAACAAATTTTATTGTTCAAAACACAAAAAAGTATGTAAATAATCAAAAAGCTTACAACAAAGAAAATTCTTTGGTAAACAATAAAATCAAATGTCATTGACAGATGACGGGCTTAAAATGGCATTTGTCAAACATGCGCACTTAGAAAATGTATTTTGAAATAGCACAAGCTTCGCTTCTTCTTGGGATGGTGTATTCTCTGTTAATAATATATCGAAAACTGACGGTGTACTTGTCAGTCAGACGACGGGGTAAACGCTTCTCGTGGTGCGTTTGAGAATTATTTTTAATTTTTGTCTTGAATTGACGAGTTGGTACGGTGAATGTTGATTGATGCAATGGAAGATGCTCCAGTTTGGAGTATTAAACCTATTTCTTTCCATATCCTTTCGGCACATTTGAATGTAAAGTTATTTGAAAATTTACCAGACTGAAGATCCGATTTTTTTTCAGATACTTGATAAGGGGATTTTTTTGTATCTCGATGGGACATCTTTACATAAAATTGAGTTTTCCTCAAATTCCTGTAAATCACAAATGTGGATAATCTTTCACTTTGCCAGTTGTCAGTTTTTGAGTCCAAGCTCACACACTAGTGAGTATAACTACTGACATATTTTATTAGAACAAAAATATCAGTTCTTGTTGTGATCGTTGAATGAGTTCCAAGAATTTTTTAACCTACTTGTATACATTAATACTGACCTGCTATAAAAATACCCACATACTTTTATATTTTATGTATATAATATTTGAAGAGTTGTCTGACTTGTTACCGAAAATTAAAGCTGAAATGCCGCATAAAATTTTAATATATTAAATGAAAAAAAAATTGTAATAAATGCTAAATGTATATCATGTGAAATAACGTGATTGAGTTTCCAAACCATACTTATAGCACCTGATGGATTTCTATACCGTTTTATACGCATGCAAGCTGCTCATTTGAATTTTTAAATATGGTATTTTCACTGAAGAAATAAAACAATAACTTCGGTGGTTTACCATAAAATTGAAATCCAAATTTTCTTGAAAAAAAAACGTATACAAGCTAGACTCTTGCGTTGTCAGCGAAATTATTACTTTGAACCTATAATAACGTTTCGATAGTGAAGTAGAATATTGTGAACGGACGAACGTATACAGTATGGTTGCTAGGGAGCATATAATACCCGAAAAATGTAAAACGTGTCGCGGGACACACGGTAGGAGCTTTAGTTCCTTTTAAGCAAAAATTATGTCGGTGGCCGAGTAGTAAGCAAACCAGACTCTCACGCGGTAGACCCGGGTTCGATTCCCCGTGAAGATGTTTTTTCTTATTGTTAATTTTATTTTCAAATAATAATTCTGCTTGATATTAATAACGACAACAGGTAGACGTTTGAAATATTTAGCAGAATATTCATTATTATAGATAATGGTACGGTACCCTTCATGAGGGAGTCCGACTAGCAACATCTACTTATAACAGCATCGTATATTTAAAAAGGGAAACCGTAGCATTATACTAATTGGACATTCAAGAACTGTACCTTTACCACAAAAAACTTAGTGGAAACATAATATTAAATTGTAAAATTTCCAATTTGAAGTTATATTACAGTTTATAGAAATTTTTATTTTCTAGATTTTTTCTTAAGTGGGTCGTAGAAAAAATATGCTGTTCGGCTCGTGTGGATTGTCCATATTGTCCATATCGATTCGTCCTCGTGCGATATGGCCATCATATCCACACTAGTTGCACAAACTACTATTTTTATCAAAATATGCCCTTTTCCATTTAAAAACAACCTGCCAAATGTCAAATCAATTTATCCATCCATTTTAAAGTTATCGAATTAAAACATCCAAGTTTTCAAAATTTCAACACCCTGTATTTCGAAAAGTAAATGTGCTAGACCCCTTAACTGCGCAAAAAAAATGGAAATAATAGTAAAAATTTATCCGAACAAATTTAAGTAGATCACCAGCACTGCTAATACCAGCTTTACATAGAATTTTAATATAGTATCGGTGGTTCAGTAGTAGAATGATCGCATTCCACGCGGGCGGCCCAGGTTCGAATCCCGGCCGGAGCATATGAATCGCTGATCGTAAACGAGAGAGTGACTAAGGAGAGAGCACAAGCACGCAAGCAAGGTACATAACGAAGCAACGTAACATAACGTAGCGTAACGTAACGCGTAACGGTCAGATCTTTTGCGTCAAACATAACCTCAAACATAACATAACCGCTTTACACAACAGTGATTAGGCCTACGGTCACCTATGGAACGGTAGTCTGGTGGAGAAGGACAGAAGTGTCCTCAGTAGAGAACAAATTGGCTACAATCCAAAGACAAGCTCTCCTCGGTATTACCGGGGCAATGAACAGCACGGGCACGTCATCAATGGAAGCCCTTATAGGCCTCCCTCCTCTGGAACTTTTTGTTAGGGCAGAGGCGATGATGGCGATTCTTAGACTGAAATCGGGAGGCATGTGGACCCCGAACAATGTACGTGGGGGACATACCGATATAACTGGGACAATACTAGACGAACCAAACTTTCAGATGGGTCTGGATAGTATGATACCAGAGAATATATTCACTGAGCGAGTGAATATTATCATTCCATCTAGGCAACAGGTGATGCACTCGGGAAATCCCGGGGATATCAGCTGGTTCACTGATGGATCTAAAACTAACCATGGCACTGGGGCTGGTATAAATGGACCTAGGAAGAAAATGTTCTTCAGCCTTGGTAGATACACGTCTGTATTCCAGGCAGAAACAATTGCTGCTATAGCCTGTATTGATGAAAATATCAAGAGGGGTTATACCGGACAAAGAATAAAAATATTCACTGATAGCCAGGCATTGCTGAAGGCTATCAACAATCCTACCACGAAATCTAGACTGGTTAAAAACTGCAAAGAGTCCCTTAATAAGCTGGCAAGAGACAACACAGTGTCTCTAGTATGGGTGCCGGGACATGAAGGGACTGCTGGTAATGAATTGGCGGACCAGCTAGCTAAACAAGGCTCTAAAGGAGACTTTATAGGTCCGGAACCGTTCTGTGGAATCACAAAGGATTACATAAGAGGGGAAATCCGGAACTGGCTAGACAAAGAACACCAAATTAAATGGAGGTTGACAGAAGGTCATCTTCACACAAAAAGTCTACTGAAAAAGGTAAACAAAGAACTCTCAACCAGTTTATTGAAACTGAGCAAGAGACACTTGAAGACAGTAACAGACCTGGTTACTGGACATTGCACTCTAAGGAAACATTTGTACAGAATGGGAATAGTCAGTGAACCTTTCTGTAGGAAGTGCGAACTAAGGGATGAAACACCTATTCATATATTCTGCTCATGTAAGAACTTAGAAGGACTCAGACAGAATCATTTTGGAAAGGAAACTATACAACCATCAGAACTACTTAAAATCCCCCCAAATAAGCTAGTGGCCTATATAGAGGACACGAAACTTTTGGAGTGGAAGTAGATAACATTGGGAATGGTACAATGACTTAGGTCAAGTGCCCGGGCTGTTGAGCACAACCCAAACGTTTGAATGAATGAATGAATGAATAACATAACCTGACGTAAAGAACTAAAGTTCCAATAAAAGTCGAATAAAAGTCAAAGAAAAGCCGGATAAAAGAATCGCAAGGACATGCTTAATACGTGTTTCAAATGATATATTTTTGGTTGAATTGATTAAAAATTGCCTCCCCCAATAAAACAAATTAGTGATCCCAGGATTTAGTTTGAAATGTTCGCGGATTTGGAACTAAAAAGCATGGAGACTATATAAAGAGATCGAACTCCATGTATATCAATTTCTGCTCATGGTAGAGGGCGCTAGTTTAAGCGGCGTACTAAAACAGCCAATCATAAAACTCGAGTTTATGCTGTTTCATTGGTTGCTAGCTCCTTTGACAGTTGGCGGTTCACGTGTGATGTGAGTGAGGTTAGGAAAGAGAAATGAAACATTTTTTGGAAAACAAATCCTGTTTCTGCCCTCGTTTTTAAAAATATCGAAAATTATGATCATTTGGTGGTAAAATAATTAGCTGGATGTTATGTTTTTACTACACTATTTAGAATCATCCATTAATGTTATACTCAACACTGAAATTGGGTAGCTGAAGATTGGTAAAAAATAAATGTCACCGATTAGTTTCAATGTCTTATCGTTTCAGTAATCCACATTGGTAAAGTGCACCAATAATTGCAAACATAAATTTTTCTATTTGTGGAATATGTTTGCTTAAATTTATGTTCTCACCATAGTTGAATACTGACCTCAAATTGAACTCCTCTATTGTTCCGTCAGTGGTTGAAGTCAGTTTAACTCAACGAGGTAAAAAAGAAAGAGGAGAGAACATAACAGTATAAAGAATCATCGACCAAAGTGGCTTCTGAATATGGCCGACTTCCTTGAACAAACCAGAGGCGTATATTAAATTATTCAATGAGGGGAAACAGAAAACTCTTACATGCATCTTTTTAAGGTGGTGCTTTTTGTTGTTTAGTTCATTTAAAAACCAGGAGGAGTAATTTGAAAAGCCTTGATCACACCACTAAAAGTTACCAGATTAGTTACTAAAGGGTGTGTTCCGAAAACGTAGTCAACAGTCGTGTTCCAAATATATTAAATATGCCTTGATAGCAAAGACATTAGTCATAAGTCGATTTCTACTCTGATCTGCAGTATTTTTTTCAGATGTACCTACGCATTAAACAAAATGTAAGACTTTTTCCTGTTCAGTTTCTTATTCAATATTCAGATTCACATCGACAACAAACAAATTACGGTTATTGTTGATGGCGGAGTATCACAGATAGTCAAGTTACTTTAATTATATTTATTCCAATTAAATTGAAAAGAATATGACAATTGATAATATGTTCTAGCAATAACAATACTACAAAATTAATAGCATTGTAGAACAATATGCAGTATTAATTTAAACATTTCCAACAGTTATCTTTATGTTGCCGGATTGAGTGTAATAAACCATTTTTCAAATACTTCTGAGATACCTTCTTCCTTTTTTTAACTTCAAAAACCAATAATGTATTTTCTACCAAACCCATTCTTTTCTATATTGTTTTATATCTTCCATGGCATGTTCTTCCGATGAACTTTGACGATTTCTTCCCAAATATGTATATAACAAATAAAATAGTACCTACATTTGACTCGTCAAAAGGTGACACAGATAAATTTAATTTGTTTCAAGAAAGTCCGAACGTTTCTTTGAAGCTTGCAAAATTTTGTACAGCACAGATAACATTTTTGTTTTTCGAACGACATTTTTTATTCACTCATCACAATTTTTCAAAAGTCCTGGTATTCCACCAATATTTTCTGCACTATATAATGTTCCTCTACTTCAGTATTCCCTGAATACTCGCTAAACCGACTTTACTACTTTAAAAAAAATGTAAAGTAATAATGTACCCACTGCTTGAGAATATTTTTGGTTTTTCATCCAATATTTATTTATCTCTCTGTCAGAACTATCAAAAATGAAAACTATCAGCTGATGTCAATATTAAAAAGTGTTGTGTGAAACTGGGCTGAATCTGACCTATCAGAGGTCTTCAGAATTGCCAACTTAAATTCAAATCACTCCTCCTGGTTTTTAAATGAGGTATAGAGAATTGATACCAGATTTTGGTACATGCAAAAATTTTATAACACTATTGTACAACTCAATATCAACTTGATTTTATACTAATACTCTTACATAACCTTTCTAATACTTAAAATCACTATTTTTTTAACGTGGCTTCTCAAATTTACACATTTCAGTATAAATATTAAGGTTATCTATTTTGACACAAGAATTTATGACTAATGTCACTAATGTGGCTTCTCAATATGGCGACTTCCGTCGAAAGTTGGTTTAATCACTACCACACATAACTTCCCTCCTTTTTCTTTTACCTCGTTGGCTTAACTACTGTCAACTAAATTGTCAATCGATTTACAACGAATAGAGATTGAATTAGTGATAAGCAAAATCTGTCTTGGTCTTGCGATTTTGAATTTTGTGATGTTTCTTAAAAGCTGCGCTTCATCTTCTCTGTATTTTATTTAGTGTTAGTACTGACTGGTTTTTTTACAATTTTTAAAAAGCATAACGTTCGTGTAGTATCATATTTATTTTGGAGGAATTTTATAAAGTGCCCAAGGGTGAATTCAAATTAATCGACTTTTATGGGTAGGTATGTTCGTAGAGTTAGATTTAACAATAGTTATTTTTTTATTATGTTGTTATAGCATATTGTTCAGCAAGCGAATTCTAATGTTGGCTATTATCCACGAAGGTATAAATGTAGCTCGAGTCGCAGACAAATATTATATCTAATAGATAATAGCCATAAGGCTCGTGTTGAATACTATACTTTATCCACAAATATATACAGTGCGTCCATGAATAGCGCATTGATTCATTATTAGCTGAATAGCCTGTAATATTAAAATTATCATTTAGGGTCACTGTGTTATTTATAAGATGCGACAGGGGGATTCCTGTACAAAACTGTCAAACACGGGCTAACTTTTTTTAACAAATAGCAATCATGAAAAATAATAATAACAGATTTGGAAAGGTCGTTGAAAAATAAGTTCAAATGCACTTTTAATTTTCTTAAATTCGCTCTGGTTTATTCAAAAAATGTATGACTATGTTTAAAAAAGTAGTACACTATTTTCATAACTCTTTCGAATACTGAAAATACCACAGCGGGAAGTCGAACCGCAATACTTCACGTTTAACTTGCAAATTTCCCGTGCTTCTACCCGTCTGGCTATCTCCTACGCGGTTGAAAGTATTCGAGAGTTGTATGAAAATGGATTTAGACTTTTTTAAACATAACTATCCATTTTTTTATCAAGGCAGAGCGAATTTAAGAAAATTAAAAGTGCATTTGAACGACCTTTCCAAATCTGTTATTGTTTTTTATGAAAGCTATTTGGTGAAAAAGTTAGCTTGCGTTTGACAGTTTTGTACAGGAATCCCTATGTCGCATCTTATAAATAACACAGTGTATAATCTTCTTAATGCAACATTGAATGATTTGTATCAAGTCTGTACAGAAAGTACGAGGAGTAATAAATCATTCATTTAAG
>CAJUYG010001710.1:28386-54662 GCA_910591675.1 Galerucella calmariensis | reverse complement strand
AGAAACCCTAAACTTTGCTACAACTGAAACAAATACGGGGTCGATCTTCCTGGTTTTTAGATTTAGATTTTAGATATCAAAAATTCCATGGTGCTCCCTGTAAAGGTTTTGCATACTTAATTAGGGTTTATTACTCCTCGTACTTTCTGTACAGACTATACCTTGATTCCGTACATCCCTAACCTGTCTTAATTCTTAGTATTTTTTTTTGTAATATGTTCACCATGGATTCAAAGATATGTTTTGTTTGCTATCTGTATGCAGTTCATGAAATTTTCATACCTCTTGTTGAGTCCACATCCTATCGCCAACACCAATTATCACTATATAAAATTCCATTGATATACAACTTTCACTAAAAGGTCTTTTAACAAAACAGTTTATTAAATATAATATGAAAGATTATGATTGGATTGTTATGACAGTTTTTAAATGTACCAATGTAACCTGTGATACAATAAGAAAAATGCGCAAATTCAGACAGGGCGATAGTTTTGTGTTGATATTAAAAATCGACCTATTTCCGTACTAATGTTTATTGCTTATAATGAATTTATGATTCACTTTATAGAATTCTGGAACAGTTGGCAACATTATAACTTGGTTTATTTATTGTCAGACTGTAGCAATTTAAACCTGAAATGTGTAACAAATCTAAAATAAGTTCTTTGGCATTGTTTCTGTCTTTGTCTTTATCCTTGTCAATATTCTTCATTATCCCGGTCTTCCTTACACTTTTCAAGTCTCGCTTTCGCTTCTCTTTTTCCTTCTTCCACCGCTTGTATAAAATAAAAAAGTACTAAGTAAACTGCGAATGAAAGAGAAGCACTTCAGGCTAGCTTGTTCCATTGTTTAATGTCTTTCTATATTTTCTATTGCTCTCCTTCTTTGTGCTCCAATTTTTTTCCCCACCTTGCTTGTAAGTTTTCTCATTTTTTAAATTTTTTCAAATTTTTTTTTGGAAGAGAGAGAAGAATAATTATTCTCAGTCAGCGTTGGGCGTGTTTTCAATTCCAGCTACCTGATATGAAAGCAGCGTTGCCAGTTTAAAATGTTTCGTACTTTCTAAGGAATAATTATCTTATTTTGCATTTAACTTTTAATACGGTATAACGCCGTATTTATTGGGAGAAATTTGGGATTCGTAATATCATTGACTTTTGAAAAATAAGTGAGATCAACACAGATAAGAATAAAATAATATAGTTCAAGGAAATAAATGGACAAATCACAATCTGCAATATATTAAATTTATACATTGCTTTCGATTTAACAATTATTGGTATTTAACATTGTTGCCGACAAAAATTGGTAATAACTTTTACAGATAAATACATTTGGCAACAGCTGCCTTCGCACAATAATTATTCTCTCTCTTTCGAGTGCTTTTCTCATATTTTTCTTGTCGCATGGCTCGAATAGACTTTTCGCAATTTGTATATACATTTACATTAATATTGTGACATAATATAATTAGTTGGCCAAACTGGAAAAAAAATAAAAATAGAAACTTATTCATTTGATTAAATATGAAGGACCTTAATTTGAGTATATTCCAGATGTATTGGCTAATTACCATAGCATCCTCATTTGTAATATTTTGCAAAGCCTTAATTTAAGCATCTACATTCTGTAAACAAGAAATATTGCGCTTCAATACAGTATTACCGGACACTCATTTCACTTATTTCTTTATCTTGCTTGTAAGTTTTCTCGTTTTCCAAATTTTTTCTCTTGCCCAAGTTTTCTATTTTACTTCCTCTCTTTCTCTAGCCACTCATAAAAATTTCAGCACGTACATTATAATAATTTAATAGGATGTAAGTAAGTAGAACTTTTTCACAAAAGCAAAATAAAAAGTTCTTCCCTTATAATTGCAGCTTGTAATTTAATTTTTTTTTGGTTCTATCAAAAGGTCAGGTCGAGTATGCGGAAGTTCCCGGGTAAAAGTTGAAATAAAAGAGGATGACAAATTTAATGCTATTCGAAAAAAGAGGGTTTTGTTTTTTTGATAAAAACCCGAATATCTCGTCTGTCGAGTTTACTTATTACTGTCTCTGCGGAACGAATACGTAAACAGATTATTTATCAGCTCAAATTTTTTTAGTTTATATCGTGCTAGTAATTTCACTTCCCTCTGTTTGAATAATAATCGTCTGCGTGACATTTCCCTGACGTTTTATTTAAATTGTTTTTGTAGATAGCAAATGGTTATACAAAGCACCAGAGATAGTCGCTGAATTATTTTTGAAAAATTCAACTCGAAATGAATTTTAAAAGTCCGTCCCTTACGAGTTGTTCTAGTAAATGTTCTTTTTTTGAACGTTCGCGCAAAAACTGCCCCAAACATTTATTGGAATTTGCTGTTAGACGGATAGATTCAGTGTTAAGATATTGCGATATGTCCGACATGACTTATAGGCAGAAAAACGTCAAAACATTGGCCGGGATATATCAGAAGTAGTTTCGTGAAATATGTGAAACGCCTTTCAGTTCCTTCGGGCTGTTCTTTTTATTTTTTTGAAAGATGTGCAAGCGGATTGAAAGCGAAAGTTAGAAATTTGTGTTTTTATTGAAGATGACATATATCAAGTTTGGTCGGAAAAACGGCAGACGTTAGAAAAAAGTGTACCAGCATCTTTGATGCCAGAAATGGTGATGTTATTTATATATCGAAAATCGAGAACAAAAGCAGATGTTCATCTGCAAAAATGGATTTAATGCTCAATAGTTATTTTCCTACAACCACTATAGTTAGGAGACTTTAACAGTTATTTTGTGATCGGAGAAGTAAGATTCATATTCGCAAAGTAGTAACTTTGAGCACAATGTCGAAATAATTCAATAGTAGTACTTATAGTAAACGTAATATTTTTAGTGCAGTTCAAGTTATGTTGTGGAGCTAATAGGCCAAGAGCCGGTTTTTTTTTTGTAAAAAACGTACGGGAACAGGTATTTTTTTGTTTGAATATGTTCAGGTATGAATGTAAATCCAAGTGGGCTTCATGGAGGAGGCTTCACTTCAGCCGCCATCTAGAAAAACACGTTTTATTAAATATCTCGCTAATCGCGCATCGTACGCCAAAAAAAAAAAAAGAGAGAGAGAAGCCGAATACTGCACCAAGAGAAGAGTTATATATATATATATATATTTATTATTATATTTATAAATTTCGTATCAATTATTAGGCCTAGACTTTTGCAGTATCTTTTAAGCGGAATATCAGTTCCATTAATTTCAAGCGAAATATTATTCACTATAGTTTGACGATACTCTTCACCACAGAAATAATAGAACAGCTGATTTACTGGGATTAATTTTCAGGCAGTGTTTTTCTCATATATTCAAAATATCATTGAGATCTCTATTTATATTCTGAGAGGCTTCCAGAAGATCTTCGTAATCAAAGGAATAGTACAACTGAGTATCATCTGCGTAATAGTGATAATTCATGTAGTGAAAACAGGATATTAAATTAGATGTATAAATAGTGAATAATAAGGGTCCTAGTATACTGCCTTGGGGGACTTCAAATTTTAATTCTAGTGAATTAGATTTTTTATTACAGATTTTAACAGTCTGACTTCTATTGCTTAGATAGGATTCTAAGAGTGCCCAAGCAGCATCACTAAAATTGATAAACTTTAAAATAGCTAATAGGATACTGTGATCAATCATATCAAAAGTTTTGGTATAATCCAGCAAAATCATAACTGATATCTTATTATCATCAGCAGCCCGTATCAGGTCATCGGTTACATGTGAAAGTGCACTAGCACAACTAAATCCTGGTCTAAATCCATATTGATTATCAGGTAACACATTGTAGTAATTAGTAAATGCTCTAATTTGTTTCTCCATAACTTTTTCCAAGATTTTTGACAAAACTGGCAAAATGTTTATTGATCTCAAGTCACTGTAAGTTTTAGGTTTGTTAATTTTTGCCAAAGGTGTTACTACTGCGATTTTCCAGGTGGAAGGGAAATAACTACATTCTAGACAAGTATTAATTATATGTCTAACATAGGGTACAATAAATGGGCAACATAACTTGATGATGTCAATATTTAAATTGTCATGATCAAAAGCTTTAGACTTCATGCTCATTATTATGTTGGTAATGTCATCATCTAGAATAAAATTAAAGTGGAAATCATCAGAAATATTGCCCTTTTTACTGTTTTTACTTTTTACTGTTTGAGTTTATTTGTACATTTATTGTTACAAAAAAAACTTCTTCACTCCAAATCACATATTTCTTCACCCGTAAGAAATCACATTAGCCCACAAATTATGTGGCAATTAATATAAAGAACTGTCACCCCACCCTGCCCTATTATTCAGAATCGTACCGGTCGTTTGGAGTGAGTCAGTGAAATTCATAGATAAAGGATATATTATGTGAAATTAGATGAGTTTGTGCAATTTTACTGATTATTGTGAAGTCTGTGGTTAAAGTGCTCTGGACAAAAATGAGTCTAATAATATGGTAATGTTTTTCTTATTTATTCAAACAGTTTTCACCGTGGGATAAAATTATACACTCACTATGGCTAATTACTATTGATTTATTAAAGAAACACTTACACACTATAATAAACTTAATTTATATACCTACACACTACTTAATGTCTATTAATGTATCTACACTCGGTATGATAATTGTCCTAATTTATCTTCAACACTATTTATATTAACTTTCTGTTCACTCACTGTATACTGAAACTGTTTACCAATTCACTGTATACTGAACAACTCCACGACTCACTCTAAACCCGCGTATATATAGTACTTTGCAGCTCCAGAACATTCTTGACTATACCACCTCTGCGTATACTTTATAATTCGAGAACATTCGCGATAAACCATTGTACGCCTTGTACACTTCGAGAACAGTCTGAACATTACCTGCGAAAGAACCCTTCTAGAAAGGTCGCATTCATAGTTTGCGACAGGACCGACTTCGGAATCAATGAATTCGTAACAATATAGAAATGAATGAATTGTTAAACACATGCATGGCGATTCCAGAAATTGTGAAATCTCTTTGAAGGTAAGGAAATGAATGTTAGGTTATATTCAAGTAGGTAGAAGTAGCAAGCAAGCGAAATGTACTTCAAACATACACATTTCTCAAATAAACCTGTCAGATCTAGGTACTCCAAAAAACTACTATGCATGGGAAAAGCATTAATGAACACACTTACGGCAAGACAAAGGGTTATGTTTTAGATCATGTAGGTATGTTTTTATTTTAAAAATGTATGCTTTTCCATTTTAAAAATGTTTAGTTTTCATTTTAATAGATCAAAATATTCAGCAACAAGTCTTTTATTCCTATCCTGCATTCCTACTAAACAGTTTCATGCATAAATAGAGAAGACAATTAAAATTTATTAGATTTAAACATGTTTGTCATAAAAATACTGTCATTTTAATCCGTGTCAAGACTAACCATCGACGCAATATATTGTACATCAAAATTATGGTTCGGTTATGATGAATATGTTTAATTTTAGTAAAAATTGATAGTTTTCTTAAGAAACATTCGTTTCCAGCAAATAAATATAATTTGCTGGGACGATACATTTTTTACAAATAAAAAAAATATCATCTTTAACCCAAACAATATATTTTTTTATGGTAAAGAAATATATTTTACCGAGACAATACACTTTTTTATGATAAGGAAATGTCATTCTGCTATAGAATAATTTATCTTATGATAAAACAATATAGTTAGCCAGCAAAAATAAGTATTTGTTATTGGAAAACTACTTTATTTAATTTAAATGCTTTCAAAGGTTAATATAACTATTTTGTCATTGTTCCTTAATAAATAATGTTCGAGACAAACATGATACATTTTGACAAGAATAAATATAATTTTCGATAGATAATTCATTTTATTAATAACAATGAATATGGTTTTATTCATAGGTAATATTACTTCCCGAACTTGAAACAAATCCTTTCTTAACGACAAATTAAATACTACTTAGGCCTTATGGAAAATCATATTTATTTGACATAATAAGATTTTAATTGTCACAAATAAATCTTTTTCTTGGTGTGCTTTAGCTATTTCCCCATAAATGGGAGCTCCCTTAAAATCTATTTTATTTTGTTTCTTAGTTTTTGTTGTTATAGCAGCAACAGAATTACATAATCGGTAAAAATTTCAACAGTCTATCTATTACGTTTCATGGGATACATCCTGGTAACAGACGGACAGATAGGCAGACACACAGACAAACGAACGAACGGACAATCTTAGTATTACGGTAGAGTACCATGAAAACATATTATGGACACAGATTTAACTACACACGTGAACGCGGTGGAGTGATCCTCAGTTTTCTGGCGATAAATGGAGTAGTGCTTAGTAAGGTATTTGTGGACATAGAGTGTTTAATAGCCTTATCGTACACTTCGTCTTTAAATATATTAGATATATTGGTTTTTAAAATATTGTTCGCCACCATTTCAATACATCCAACCCTTAAAAATAATGAGATCCTCGTTATCCTAACATCTTGACGAATAATTCAAATAAACGGAAGGGCTTGTGCAAGGGAGAAGGCACCATCAATGTTATAAATTGTTACGTCATTTGCTCACCACGCCTATGAGTTTTTAAGGGCCTTTATGCAGAAGGGCTAATCTGTAAGTGTACATACCTCCGCTGGCTCTAATATGACAGGGGTTGTTAGGGCTTGTTTTACGTTAGGGAAAGGGTACATATATGTGAAGGTATTGTTTGGTTCCACGGTGGTTTGAATGTGCAAGACGACAAGGCGGCCATAGATATTTTTGAGAGAACAAAGGGTTCACTGCCGTCATTATCATTAGGTAATAAAAATGGAAGCTGAAAATCTAACAAAAAAATTAGTTTTTGTACTTTTTTATCCAAAGTGCTCACATTAATACTACAAAAGAAGATAATTTCATTACTCAGGACATTGGTCAGTGCTGGAATGGAAAATCTTTCATTTGGTTACTAAAAATAAGAAGAAAATATTTTGCGAATCTCAATTCGAACTTTGTTGTTTATTAACCGATTTCATTGATTCCTTCTGCATGATTTTCAGTATAACTTCAAGTCCAGTTTAATTTAATCGCTATTGGACCTTAGAGTTAGAAAATAAACCAAGAAAACAATCAAAATAAAATAAGTATGTGTAGTGACCGAAGTATTGTTAGATTTGTGATAATTTCAATATACAGGATGTGCCAGAATTTTCTTACAGGCTGTAAATCAGGAATTAACGAATATGTTTATTTGAAAATTGGGTAATCTTTTTACAGTAATTTTAACCGAGTTATACAGGGTATCTGTGACATCATCATAGAAGCAGGGACATCATCGCAAAGAAAAAAAATTAGAAGGGGAGGATCAAACTTAGCTCAAATGAAAGAGTTTTTTATTTCAAATTCAACAGTGTATCTCAGTGAGGGTACTCAAGTGGATAAATATACCAATTTTCAAATAAACCTATTCCTGAGTCACAGCCTGTGAAAAAATCTTGGGACACCCTGTATATATCCAAGGTAGTCCCATTTGAATTTTATTGATATTGGATCTTTGACTTCGAAAGGTACATTTCATTAAAATGAAAAATGATTAGTGATTGAAGTATTGAGTGCTTATGACCATTACAAAACAAGATAAGTACCTAACTATGATCAGAGCCGTATTAGTAAAGCTCCAAGTTTACTTGGAATTAGTAGAGATTAGAAAAAATCGGTGCATTGTCATTTTAATCACCCACCTTTCAGGACATTGTCTCTGCGAGCTCTTTCAAATACTCGCGCTGCACACTTCTTCCCCTTGATGGTCTAAAAATATGCCGTGATTTGAACAGGATAGTTCATTGCGTTTAGTTCAGTGCAGCGTGGCATACAGATTTTTTTCGCGAATTTCCGGATTAAGGATTTACGTCGTAGCGAGCTTAACGTAATGGAGTGCGGGTATTTTTGTCTTTGCATTGTTGACAAATACTATAAAAACAACTAATTGTGTAGTTGGTTTCCAATTTAATTGATGTAAAGAGATTTTTCAAATATTCATAAGAAGAAGAGATAGAATTGAGAGCAAAGTTCCTATCACTATTGGAAAAAAAATTGAAAAAGTCATACACGTGAATTTAGTAGAGATATTTATTCAAAAAGCGAATGGATTTGTGGATGCAAAATTTTCTGGAGAGATAGGAGATAGGAGTCACGGATCTGAGTTTCAAAATAAAAATACACGTGTCGCAATCACGACTATGTAAACAGATGTATATGAAGGACCAACAGATCCTCATCCATTAATACGTGATGAGACCAAATTGTAGGCAAATACATATAAAAAGAAATTACTCAAAACCAACGTAGTACAACATTATCATATATTAAAAGTCATTCTGACAGTCAACAAAAAGAACAAAATTATATACATATGGCGTTGCTAACCAGTCAACGCATTTGATTTATATAAATAAGTCTATAAGATATTATACATATTATTCATGCCACGACAAATCACTCATTTATTAGTATTAGCACAAATCACATAAACATTAGTACCCAGTTGATGATTTTATTTTATGAAATCTCAACAACACGAAAGTTCTAAAAATCTTCATAATTGTATGGATTTTCGTTACTGAGGTCAACTAATATTATGGCTCAATTAGATTAGGCTTATTGGTTAAATATACAGAAACAAAATGAAAATAAAGCGAAGTAGTGCGTGACTCTTATTTTTCTTGTGTGGCAATTGACAATCGTTACAGAAATTCAATATTTCAGCATGGAAAACTGAGGAAAAACGATAAAATCAATAGAAGACAATCCCTTTGCAAAGTAAACTTTTTTTAAGAAATTGCAGAACAACTTAAATTTTTTACCACAAGCCGCCACTGGATGGAATTCATTTTCATTGCGGATGTTTGCGAAATGTCAAGTTCCCTGGATATTTCTCTAGTAGGTATTCAAGTGTGGCTAGACACGAATATCTCAGTAGTTGATAAACTTTTTCTGTGCCCTGATTTGGATAAAAATATTTTACTATTAGGTCAACGGTGTGCCTCTAAAATAATGCATAGAAAATGGAGGTAACCGACTACGTAAATATGCTAGGATGAAACAAATTGCAGTAAGTGCATAGAGTTATTGCACAGTGAGAAACAACAGTTAGTTTTTTGCGTACGAGCGGTCGGTAATTTGTTATAAACAAATAAACTGCAAAATAGCAAGAAGCTAACAACTAAGAACAAATTTTTTATATATTTTTTGCGAAAATAAACACAATATTTTTAGAAAAATGCGATTTAAGGTCGAAATATCACTTAAAGTCGTATTTAAAGAAGAAATTTATCGGCTTCAACCAAAGTGTATAGAACTTTGCGAATCACAAAAAACTCGTAGGGACTTCTAGTTTCATGCTAAATTTTCTTATCCAAGCCCCATTTTTTCTATTAAGTCAAATTTACCACTAAAAAAGTTGTAATTTTCAACAATTCACCCCCTGCTTCTGTAGGTTGACTGTTTTCAAGCGCCGCACCTGAAATAGAGCACCACATTAAAATTAAATGAACTCGAAGCACGACCAAAATAACTATTAAGGACCACGTGTTGCGCGAAGAAAGCTTGTTTATAATCAAATTCACCAGGGAGGCAGTCACATGATGTCACGTGGACCTGCCCTATACAAATAAATTAACCAACATAACCCAAAATAAATGACCACGCAATTGAAAATATGTTCATAAATATATAATCAATGTTCTGGCTATGATTTAATGGTGTAATATATGTTAATGTCTGTATTGTTAACAATATTTCCCAATGTCTGTACATGAATTTTTCCCAATTTTTATTATTATTTGCCACCGCCTTGACCGCTTAGCTAACCATACTGTATCTCGTTTCTTCATGCTTTCTTCTATTATACTCCATCCCATGTTTGCTTCAGTCCTCATCTTTTTCTATACCTCTTCTTGCTTAGATTACCATCGCTTGCTTGACAGGGCTCTTATCAGTTATTATTTGTTGCTTTTTAATGAATTTCGGCATTGGTTCTATTTCCAGGCATTATCTCTTATTATTTTTGGTTCTCTCATTTTAGATACCTCTTTTTGTGACACCTCCAAATCTTCTGAGATAGTTCATACTCTTTTACCGCTGTTTGAGCACCCATGATTCCCATCCAACAGTAAGAATTGGTCTAAATTTGGTTTGATAAATGTTACAGTTAAAGTTACAGACTAAAAATGACCTTTTTCGCATTACATCAATGCTAAACTGTCAACTAGCTGAAAAATTACCAATGAATGTCGAAAGAACCCTCACATAGCAAAATTGGCGAAAATTATTATTCTATTCTAGTTATTTAATTTGTTTTAATGGTTTATTTATTGTTTTAAGCACTATCAGAAAACTGCCTAGGTAAAAATAAATTTAACCGCTTGAAATTGCGCAGAATTCTTTATTGTGTACTTAAAAAGTTCCAGCTGTTTTTCCTAAAAATTAAAAAAAACTAACATTCGCCAATTAAGTTTGGGATTTGTTTTAACCCTTTTGATATCCCCAAGAACGACGTATCCGCTTTCACCCGATCCGACCCGATCGCATCAGCTATGGTATCTGTCGTCTTCTTAAAATTACTCAGTTTGGTTCAGCACGGCATGGAGTGAGGACGTACGCTCTTGCTGTAACTATTATTTAAAACTTACGCGAATTAAATAGGTACTGTTCATCTATCTCCCGAGTTTTGTGTTTTTAGTTTTTTCTGTGAATTGTGTTTAGTGTTTTTAATTTGTTCCAAAGGATAATTTATTTTGTGTGTTTTTTTTATTTTTTTTTTCAACAATGGCACTTTTTAAACAGTCGGTGTTATGTTTCATAACGCTCACATTTTGTCTGAGAAATTTCATTGGAGCATCACAGGATGTGGGAAGTCCGCTGAGGGTAGCTCAATGTCGAGCCACTTGTCTTCAAAGGGTACGTAAACTTATTCACTTCATTCAATGACGTTCATTGTAAAGTTTGCCATGTTTTGGAAAATTCTAAGCCATTCGCCACTACTTTATGCGGGACTGTTTCTTAAACTCTTTTGCTGAATTTTTTACACTATTCCAAATTAGACTTGAGAGTTTCTCTATCACGAGTTAATTGCTATTTTTGCAATAGTAAATTTGATTTTTCATATAATAATAATTCTCGAAAATTCTACTCATATTTTGCCACTATTAGGTATAAGATCCGAATCTAAACAAAGGCCAGAGAAAAAAAGTCAACTTCATTTGAGTCATTAGTGTCATTACATACCTATTGTTACTTTGTACTTCCATTCCAATATATACCTATTCTGTACCTAGTTGTTGCAAATGGAATTATTAAACCTTAATTTTATTTAATTCCTTGAATATTCTATTACAGTGTTTAAATACTATTTAATGTTTATCTATAGGTTCGTTCCTATACTGTGGTCTGACGACAGGTTTTTCAAAAGAATAAGTACCACTTGTCAATATTTCGAGAACCAATATTAATGTTTTGGAAACATTCTCGATTTTTCCTGTTTTATCAAATAGTATTGTATGGCCAAACACAGTACCCTTGGCACTCGACCGAAATTCAGCATATCCATATTATCCCCATTATCCCACACTTACTCTATTCGAGCTCTTTTTTTAAAATGATTCAAAATGTTTGGTTTGTTTTTAATACATTTTTCGGATAATTTTTTTTTTACTTTTTTTCGGAAACATTTCTGAAATTTCCTAAAATTTACTAAATATTTCTGATATTGCCAAAATTTTCCTAAAATCTCCGATATCTCTTCAGATATTTCCCAAATATTTTCGATACTCCTTGAATATGTACCATATAGATGTCGCAAACTTTGCCTAGCTCTGTAAACAAAGTATTTGAAAGAATGCATTCTTTTTTCACTCGATATATTATCATAAATTGGTATTTTTTCTACAATTCTGAATATTCTTACGTAAACAGTATCACTTTCGAAATTAAAAAAAAACGAATGATTTTGTCAACAAATGTAGGTAGATTTACAGTGAACTGTGTGAGCTTTAACATTAAAAGTAAATAAAAAGCGTTGCTGGCTACTATACCAAAAGCTAGAGGCTATTTCATCGACTCAGCCGTGTAGGTATATTGGAAGGAATGTTGAAAATATTTGTAATATTTACTTTTTTTAAAATGCTATTTGAACGTGTAATGTATTTACTTTTGGAAAACTGTTTGCTTTTTCTTTTGAACGCGGTTATTTTTGGAATGTGTGAGTACATTTTATTGTTTGTGCATGTCATTAAATTATTATTGGCTCATCCAATTCTCAAATTAAAGAAAAAACATAAAATTTGGCTGATAGTGCCACGTTTCAGAATGTACTATAATTCCTTCAAGTTCATTTCTTTTTTATGATATTTTTGATTTCTTTTTTATGATATTTTTAAGGATATTAAACAGATGCTTCAGATATACTGGGCAGTGATTGCGCTGGAACTTACAGCGGAAAGCAATCGTCGTTACCTTTTAAATTAGGGAACTGCAAGACGCAATTATTTTCCACAAAAAAGTTCTATTTTTCATACGCATCATAGAATTTTGATTTTTTTTTCGAGTACTTTAAAAATGAAAACAAACCCCAGAATCAACAGTTGCCAAAGCTCACGCAAACTACACTGTTAAAAATAATTAAATATTAAATTATATACGCATAATAAAAATTTGATGAAGCAAAATATCAATCCCAAAAAAATTGACATGAAGCCCGCAGTAAGCTTCCAATAGCAACCAAATTCATTTAAAAAAATTTACAAGCCCTACGATTTACACCTACCCTCGCACCTACCGAACTAATTTCATCCGAGTTCCATTTTTATATTTTTTTTTGAGAGCGAGAAGTTCGTGCCGAGAATTTTTCAGAAACAAAAACTTAATTGAAACATGCAGGTGGACATAATCGATGCGTAACGCGTTATTTTTTAACCATTCGAATCAGGATCGGATCTGACCACCAGCATCGATTAATTTGAAATGAAAAAATTGTTGCTGGAGGGGGAGATTCGTTGAAAACTGGACCAAAGATTATTATGTGGTTAAAGGACTGAGAGGTATGGTTTTACACCGGGATTTTAATGGTCTACAAACTAAAATTACTCAATCTACTTTAATGATTATTTAGTTTGTTTTTGAAATTGTATTTGATAGAAAATTACTCGGGAAATTATATGCTCAATCCACTCCGATGGGTAAACCGCCGGCAAAAATCTGGTAAACCTACTTCCACATTTAAAAAAATTTCCACATACTTCCACACACTGTTTTCAAGTTAGTTAACAAAAAAAGAATCCATGCAACCTTTTTGTAATGCAACACGCTTCCATAACGAGCACAAAAATTTATAATCACTCAAAAGCATTGATTTTTATGATATTTTACCTGTTGTATGGGTAAATTTAACAACCTGTATCTCGAAAACTAAGGCTCCAACGACCCATGTCGTCAGAAAATTTTTTCGCCAATTTTTGCATTTTCGACACGCTCTTTCAGTTTGTAACACCTATACATTAACACCCTGTATAATGAACTAGGTACTCAATAATTCTAAATTCGTTATTTTTACCGCACTTCGTAAAATTTCTGTATTAAACTTCCACATACTTCCACCAAACTTCCATGTACTTCCACTAAACTTCCATATATCTCCTCACACTTCCACCAAAATTCCACATACATCCACTCCACTCTATTTAACGCTTTTAACCACGTGTAGAATAGTGTCATCATCAGCACCTCCTTCAATTTTTCTCTCCATTTCCTCAATTTATCTTTTCCTCTCAATTCCACTGTCTTTCTTCCTATCTTAATTTTTTTTTCGGGCTATAAAATTAATAAAATGGCTCTCCAATTACTATTTTTCCAACAATTTCTTTCTTCAGCTTTTATTTTTTCTTTCCTGCACAAAATTTCTGTTTCTCTCAATTTCTCAAATGATTGACACTCTTTCAATTCCCCTTCATCCCTTTTCTATTTCTCTTTCTGTAACTCTTTTTTGCTTATTTTCTTTCGCTTTTCATTATCTGTTTTATTTGATCTCAGTTTTCAGGTAATTGTGTCGGGATCCCTTTTCTTCTTTTTTGTTGCATGTCTCAGGACTCGTCTCAGGATATCTGATACTTCTGGTTTCTGTTAAATTTGACGACAAATCTGTTTATCATAGACTGATTTGTTTTTCCACAAACTGCAATACCTACTTTTTTATACTGCTAATTTTTTTATTAAATATTAAAAAATGGTCCACTTAACGTCTCTATAATTATTATTTCCTGAATCCCTTCAGTCCGGTCCTGCGAAACATTATTGTTTTCGTCGAATGAGATAATTTATTTTTTGGTATTATTAATCTAGGAATCCTGATGCACATTTTTCATCGGGGTAATATAAAATTGGATTCAGTTTTTGTCGGGTTTTTGTGTGGCTGTTGTAGTTCCCTCGAAATTGACTTAATCGTTTCGGTCTGTCGTAATAGTTTTGCTTTAGGCGATCTATCGTACAAGTAATTTGAGAAAGAACGTCCATCAGGTAGAAAGAAAACAGTTTTAAAGTTTAGCTATACAATATGTCTACTCAAAATTGACAAAGAACCCATTTTTAATCGGAAAAAATTAAATTGAAATGTAGAAACTTCAAAAAACGTTAGACTTAATCGATTTCATAGCAAAAGATGATTATTTCTTTCGTCTTATTTCACAAAATTTATGTTTCACCGTTTCACCTATTATTAATGGCATTTAAAGGCACAACACATACTGTCACCTTTCGCCTTAAAAAAGGTTCTTTTCAAGGCTACCGGCTATTAGACGTTTTTCAAAAATTATATGGATCAATAAAGTGCTTTTTCGAAATAACGAGTCTATCTGAAATATTATTATTTTGACAGCAATTCCGGCTATAATGAAAGTTTATATTAGGTACATTTCTAATTTTAAATGTAACATTTATAAATTAACCAATTTAAGTTATAAAATTTAGCCAAAAAAAATTCAACTACTTTACTCAAATTCAACTTTTATTTTAATTTAAATAATTCTTGTTTTTATCTGAAATCACATTTCAGCGATAAAGTTTTTCATTCGGACGTGAATCGACATTTTATTTGTAACCCAACCTCGTACTTGATACACAAATTGTATGTGGCGCGGATTTACTGATTCTTCATTTTACATAAATTTAGTGAAACTCGAGTACCTGAAGCCAATTTAGATTGTTGTATATTTATGTTAGAGATATTTATGGGTCTAGTCGCATTTCACTTGGAATTCTATATAAATTTGGATAACGCCTAAGAATAATGCACGAGAAAACCGGAATAAGAAAAATCCCAGCTACGAAAACGAACGAATAAATCTAATTAGTACGATTTTTCATCATTGAACTGCACTTTTTTCATTATTTCAGCGAGTAGCTATAAATAAAATCGAAATGTACCTGGACACAATAGAAAAGGTATTTTAGACAAAAACTAACAAAGAAGTCCATTTATTTCTTCTTCTTCGTCTTTCTGTTTTTGTTTACTGTCTCTCTCTTCTAATATACCGGATGGTCATAAAAGAAAGGCCATCAGCCATACCTTAGGAAGGGATTGTAGAATAGCTTTGGAAAAAAATATGACAAAAGTGACCTTGAAGAAAACCTGCAAACTATTTAAAGACTTGAAGGTTTACCGCTGGAGGGTGTGATTCAATAAAAAAAATTGAAAAAATCTACTCAATTGAGGAGGATATTTGTAACAATCATCGTTCTTCTTGACTAGGTAAATTTTGTGAGACTATTTAAGAAATTTCTCGCTTAAGGAAAGGCCTACAAGTCTGTAAATAATTTACAGAATTTTTTCGAGGCAACTTTTCTCTAGAAAAAACGTTTTTCCAGAGCTGTACCTCAATCCGAATATGAGAAATGGCCGACGGTTGCTCTTATTGTTTCATCCAGTACTGATCTACTACTAATTTTTCCACATTTTCATTTCCGTCTCTTTCCTGCTTGTAAGTAGGGTTGTGGATTTGACCTGTCAACTTTTTTTTTCAATTGACTGGAATGGATTTGGAAAATAAAATTGCAAAATGAGTCCATCCAGAAGCACATTGTAAATTGTATGTATAACTTAATAAGTATTTTATTTTTAAATATCAAAATATACATGAACAACATTAAAAATATTAAAATATTAACACAAAACTTAGTAAAGAAAAAATAGCAAACTCGGTTAATAATTTAAATTATTATCATACCAAAGAGATGGTTTTTAAATATTTTATAAATTTCAATTGAAATTAACTGGTCAAATCTACAATAAAACTGGCGGGAACAAATCATCCGCTTTTCATTTTAACGCAAAATTTTTCGTGATGCCGCCAGTATTTCGGTCAAGTCAAATAGGTGTTGGTCAATTGACTCTACTTGTAAGTGATTTCTTTGTTAACATTTATTTCAATGTATCTCTTTATTTAAATCTCTCCATTTTTATTTTAGTTTCTTTAAATTTCTCCCCTCTTCTTATTTCTTCTTCTCCTCTACTTTTTTTCTTTTCTTTGTTCTCAATACTATTTTAACAAATTTTCCTTTGTCCTCGTTCCTCCTCATATTTCTTTCATTTTCCTTCAATATCTCGTAATTTTTTAATTCATTTCCCCAGTTTTCGATTTCTTCTCCTTCCTGAATTCTCCTCCCATTTTCTTAATTTATTCTATTTTATCTCAACTCCACTTCTTCCTTTTTCTTTTTTGGTATCAATTTTTCTTGTTTTTAAAAAATATAAATTATTTCTCAATTTCCATTTTACCAACAATTTCTCTACCTGATTCTCATTTTTTAACGCACCTAATTTTTATGTTTTCAAATTATTCTTTCTGCTTAATTCGTCTCTCTTCCAAGTTTTTTTGTTCCTCTCTTCATCGCATCTTTTATTTGGGTTTGGTTCATTCTCCCAATTTCTCTCACTTTACCTGCCTCTCAATATCTCTATTTTTTTCTCC
The DNA here is from genome assembly GCA_910591675.1 of Galerucella calmariensis. Classification (NCBI taxonomy): domain Eukaryota; kingdom Metazoa; phylum Arthropoda; class Insecta; order Coleoptera; family Chrysomelidae; genus Galerucella; species Galerucella calmariensis. The sequence goes on along the minus strand of CAJUYG010001710.1, from coordinate 37,613 downwards.
CTGTATATTTTTCCCTTGCTCTCAATATTTTCCAATTTTTCTTCCTTATTCTAGTTAATTCCTCATTCTTCCAATTTTTATGTTCCGATATATATTCCTCTTTTGCTTGATTGATCTAGTTCTCTCAATTTATTTGTTTATTCCTCAACTCCTATGAATTTTGTTACCTAAGTTTTTGTTATCCGAGTAATTATCTCTTGCATTTCATTTTCTCTACTTCCATTTCTTCGCTCCTTATTCCCTTTTCACCTCCCTTTTTTCTCTTGATCTAAATATTTCTCATTTTCCTCCAATAGTTTTTGCTTTTTTTCATTGATTTTCCTTGTTATCTCTCCATTTTAATAAACAAAACATCAATTATTATCCGAGCTATTATCTTAAATTTTGAAAATTTCCGCAATTTATTGTTCTAATAGTTGGCTTCGTTTGAACTACTTTAGGTACCTACTTTAACAAAAACCATTTTTTAGCTAATTATCTTTCGCATACTTAATCTGTATTAATAATCGAAATCTAATAAGCTTTGGTTTATATTCAGAGTTTAATATCGAAACCTGTGCAGAGTGAATAAATTCATGGTAATATTATAATTAGACATATGGTCAAAGCCATCTATTAGCGAAATTAGTTACCTGTATCTGTACACAGACACTCCGTTGTAATAACAGGGTAGAATGAAACACAAACTGCATCATAATATTGCACAAATTGTGGCATGGGTCATAATTACATTAAATTACGGTTTCATCAAATTCCACGTAAATTGCCGGCTGAATTCGTTCAAAGAATAAAAAAATACCACTGAAGTGCAACTAACAGGAAATAGAAAACACTTAGGTCCAGTCAATTTGGGGATAAGTGAGAGGGAATGGTCAATTTATTTATATTCTCTTGAAACTGCTGAAGGTGAAATCTGAAAAAAATGCCCTTTCATTTGATATGTGACATGGTACATATAGTTTGTCTTTTCAATTTGACGTTTGAAACTGTCATAATTATCCAAGTACAGTTCGATTTGTTAAATTGAAAGTGAGAGAATCGAAATATTAACTGGGATTGGTGTTAGCGATAGGGTGCGGACTCAATAAGTGTTGTGCTCATTTTTTCATGAAATGCATACAGATCGGGAACGTGAACTATGGTAAGCATTTACCTAAACAAGGTAGACCTAAACTTGATGCAAATTTGCAAGAACGTGTGATTGAGGAGGTAGTAGACAATCAACACTGTAAATTGCGGGGATTTGAATATTGGAAATCCTTCTGTATCAAATAATTTCATCAATAATAGTTTAAAAACAAAAATTTCATCCTACTTCAGTCTTTTTTCATATTACTACAATTTAGTTGATAATACATTTATGCGTCACATTAAAGACAAACTTTATATAGTATTTTGTCAACTACCCCTTATTATTCAAAAGAACCGCCACTGCTAGATATCCGGAAAACAAAACTGTTAATTTAATTATATTAAATTGTCCAAAATTGATAGCTTGGGAATCAATATCTCTATTATAATAGTCCAAGCCGGTTACAAACATCTAGGTATACATTTTTGATTTGATAATTTGATACATTTTAGATAATGATTGACTCTAATCGAAACGTTTAGAAAGATACTATTAGATTAAGACAAATTATTTGTTAGATCTATCATGAAGATCTAAAAGCTCGAATAATATTTGCATGACTGCTATAGATAGGTTAATAATAGAGATTTGGTTGAAAAATGATTGATTTTATAGCTGATAATTATAGGGATATTTTTTGATAGTAGGATTGTAAATCGACTTTATGTTTGTAAAGTTATAAATGAAGTTTAGAATCAATTTCAAAAAGAATTCGTTATTTGGATGTTGATACATGAATATTTTCTCTCCTTTGTTTCCTAATTTCTATGTTTTTAGATTTTTCTTTATTTTTATTCGTCTCTCTTTCAATTTCTTTTTATTTCCCTCTCTTCTCAATTTTATCTTCGTTTGTTTTTCTTTTTCTCTCTTTCTTTTGCTATTTTTTTTTCGCTCCATTTATTTTGCTCTTGGTTCATTCACCCAAATTCACTCTAGCTGTCTCCGAGGCTGTCTCTCAATATCTCTGTTTTTTTCTCCCTCTCTTTTTCCCTTGCCCTTGGAATTTTCCATTTTTCAATTTTGCCTTAATTTAATATTTCGTTATTTTTTTACATGTTCTTACATGAATGTTTGCTTTTATTCTCCCTTTTATTACTAGATTACCCAGGAATCAAATTTCCATAAATTTCCATAAAATTATTTGTTTTATCAAATCTCGTTAGAAAATAGTAAATCCTTTTTTCCTTTTTTTGTGAAAATAATTGCTTCTTGCAGTTTCCTAATCCAAAAGGTAACGAGGGTCGCTCGGAGGATCGGGTAAGTCTGCTAACTCTGGCTGTCAGTTTCAGCGTCATTGCTTTCCACCAACCTCAACCTTTTAAGGCATCTGATTTTCGTGTCGCGCTATCAATGCCTACTCAAGTACATCAATAGCTTAGGTTTCCTCAGAGAGGTGAAGCACTGTTTAAAAGCTGTACACCAAATTACCGTATTTGACAAATAATACCAAAAAAACAAACTTAAAATACGTAAAATACCAAAACTTACTGAAAAATAGCATTAACCCAAATACTACCATATATTACCAGAAAATACCAACATTACCCCAAATAATACAATAAATTACCAGAAAATACCAACATTATCCTAAACACTACCATATATACTCGCATATATATAGGTACTACCAGAAAATACCAGCATTACCCCAAATACTTCTATATATTACCAGAAAATACCAACATTACCCAATATATTACCAAATATTACAAAGTAATTCGAAAAATTTCGAAAATTACCTCGGTTTCATAACAAAGATTTCCATTTGTATTTTCGTTATCGTGTCCAAATGCAAAACTATTGAAACTATATTACCCTTATCTTGCACAATTTCAACGGTCGTACTGCTTAACTCGTTCTTCGGCATATGCAACTCACAAAACCAAACAACCAATTAGCTTTTAATGACCAAAATATTCCTTCGTTATACGTACTGACCATCTGGTGTTTGAAGCAATAAATTCATTAATCTTTTTTCTAATGAAAGTTGCATCTTTTCCTTCGCCTTATGGTACGCCCTTCATTTTTTCCCGTTTTCGTCTGATAATCACCGGTATCACCACTGCAGCCGAATGGCTTCTTCTTAACATTCAGTCCATCATCTTTGTATCTACCAATTTTCATACTTGTCTTCTGAATAATTTTTTAAATTAACCCGGTATAATTACAAGTATACAACTATTTAGGATTAAAAAAGCAAAATTTAGAAAAATCTCAAAGTAACCAATCGACTTTGAACTTTTTCATATGAAATTTCATTAACCGACTACCTTTTTCTAATTTATTCCACCAAAATTAGAAAAGAATTAATTATAATTCGAATATTAATAACTTTAACTAAAAATATAAATTGGTTCTAAAGCGTACACAATTGATATGCCGTATAATATTCACATAATTTATTTCGGATTTAACATTAACTGCTCGTAGAGTGTACAACAAAGAAATAACTGGACATATATCTTTATTTTAACCATTAATTAAAATAAAGAAAAAATTGATATTTTAATGAAATTGATATAACTTATATTTTTTATAAATGCACCGTTATTATTAGGTAAAATATAGAAATATATATTCAGGTAAGAATAGAATAACTGCTTCACAAAATATCTGAAAAATCCTCGTAAAAATCAGATTTGTTGACGAAAATTTGGTGAAACTTTCTGACTCAACTTTCTTGAGTGAAATTTTTCTCTAATATCAAGCCTACTTTGTACTTTCACGCTGTTGAATTCCCACTTGTTACTGCAAATTCTATTAAAGTCTTTATTTCAACTGTAAATTTCATTCAGGAATTGTGTTGAATTCACTACAAACTGTAAATTATATGGAATTTCCAATTTAAACTGTAAATTCTGTTGAATTTCCAATTTAAACTGTAAATTCTGTTGAATTTCCACTAGTAGCAATTCTATCGGATTTGAACTTTAATTTTATTTAATTCCCAAGTTAAACTGTGAATTTAAATTTTTAAACTAGCAATTTTATCTGATTTGAACTGTAAATTTAATTAAATTCCCAAATTAAGTTGTAAATTCTACTGAATTTCCAATTTAAACTGCAAATTCTGTTGAACTTTGACTTTAAACTAGCAATTCTATCTGATTTAAACTGTAAATTTTATTTAATACCCAATTTAAACTGTAGATTTTGTTGAATTCACGACTTAAACGGTAAATTTTTTTGAATTTCTAATTTAAACTGTAAATTCTGTTGAATTTTCATATTAAACTAGCAATTTTATCTGATTTCATTTAATTCCCATATTAAACTGTAAATTGTATGCAATTAATTTTTTTGAATTCACGACTTAAACTGTAAATTCCGAGGTAAACTCTATTAAATTTCCAATTTAAACTGCATATTCTGTTAAATTTCCACTTTAAACTAGCAATTTTTATCTGATTAAAACTGTGAATTCCATTTAATTCTAATTAAAACTGTAAATGTTATTTAATTCCCAATTTAAACTGTAAATTTTGTTGAATTAACCATTTAATCTGTAAATTTTGTTGAATTCACGAATTAAACTGTAAATTCTATCGAATATACTGTAAATTCTGTTGAATTTTCATATTAAACTAGCAATTTTATCTGATTTTATTCAATTCCCATATTAAACTGTAAATTGTATGCAATTAATGTTGTTGAATTCACGACTTAAACTGTAAATTCCGAGGTAAATTCTATTGAATTTCCAATTTAAACTGCATATTCTGATAAATTTCCACTTTAAACTAGCAATTTTTATCTGATTAAAACTGTAAATTTCATTGAATTCTAATTAAAACAGTAAAAAATGTTATTTAATTCCCAATTTAAACTGTAAATTTTGTTGAATTAACCCTCGAATTAACCATTTAATCTGTAAATTTTGTTGAATTCACGAATTAAACTGTAAATTCTGTTGAAGTTACGATTTTTGCCTTCAAATTTCTTGGAAATTCATTCATTTATGCTGTGAACTGTGTAAAATTCCCATTTGAAGTTTAGTTAATCCGTATACATAGTTATATTTACATATTAAACTGCGAATTTGAACAGATTCACTTGATACAGTTGACATTTTAACGGGGAATTTAAAAGTATCAAGAACACAACAAAATTTATATTAAAAAAAAAATTCACCCAAGATTACAGTTTTAACTAAAAACAATAAAACTCAAAATTTTCAAATCGATTTTACAGTTCGAATTCAACTAAATTCAAAGTTTAAACTGGAAATATAAAAACCTAATAGCTATATAATTTTATTCAATCATTCGACTCAATGATAATATAATAATATTTGACAAAGCAGCGATTGGACAAATTCAAGGTCTGTGAAGGCGGAGCATATAACAATCACCAATATAATGCTCCCTATTACTAATTTTACATTATATAATTTTTATACGATAATGAAAAAGCGTTTTTTATTAATAAGCTGGATAAACAAATACTTCCTAATAAATATTAAGATTAAATTTCTGCTCTGCATAATTTTTACGTGACAAAAAAAGGATATAACGAAATTGAAGAGAGAAGGAAGTTGAGCGAATTGCCCTCGTAATTGCCCAAAGTTTAAGTGTTACTACCAAATATCAAAAAAAGTTTTTTATTTTTGCTGCGTACCTGCATGATAATACAACAATAATTTTGAAGATTAAAATTGAATCCTTCCCATTCCAAATTTCAAGCAGTCCATTTGTCCTCAAAGGTCGACCATAAAAAGTCTCTTTAATGAGCTGGATGGCAAGAGACAAATCGAGTTTTAGTTCGTGGCCACGAAAAGATGTTTTCTGGCGACAAAAAACCTCTTTGTTGTGGGCAAAAACGGCAAGTCACCGGGGCATAGCCTATGGATATGCATGTAAGGGACAAAAGGCGTGAAAGAAATGTTTAACTAACATGCTTAACGAGAAATACATGAGATATAGTCCAGGGTTAATATTTTAAATTACCATAAGTAAGTGACTTTCTCGTTAGTTAATATTAACGTTTACAAAACGGGTAACAAAAAATGAAAATTGTCCTTCACAAATTACTATAAATATTTGTTTAAGAGAAACTCTGGTTCAAATTGGATTTTTTTAGAAGAGGACCAAGGAAATTATAGATTTGTTTTTGATATTTGAGTATGATATTCTGGATGATTGCGCCGAACCTGTAAAAAAACTGGGTGTAGCAAAAAATCGGGACCAATTTATATATAGGTACATAAAACTTTTTTTTCATAAAATGTTTTTTGTATGACAAGAAAATCTTTTCATCTTGAAATATAAAAAATATTACTAGTTCTTTATATTTAAAATCGAGAATTTAAATGAATTGTACAGTTTAAACTGGGAATTCAGAGAAATCTAGAAATTTGAAAAAAAATTAAAATTAAGAATTCAGTTGAGATTAGAGATTCAATTGGGAATTTGGGAGAAGTTACATTTTAACCTAGAAGTTTCATAAAAATCGCAGTTTTTTTCTGGGAATTTGAGGAAATTCACGGTTAAACTAAAAACTCCATAAAAAGGACAGATGATGAATCCACAGCTCAAACTGGGGACTCAGCAGGAGGTTATGTAAAAGTGGTTATTATTGCGCCAAAAAAATGGTCACAGTTGTTATCCAGATTGGCTGTTAAATTCCGTTTTCACGTATACAAGATAGCTAATGTTCTTCTTGCGATGAGCTTACAGTATTTGTAAATTTTGCTTTGTTGATATTGTGAAATGTTTATCTTTCAATAAATTTAATAACGAGTTATTATATCAAACACATACAACTTTTTTCCCAAGATGGAACGATTTAATATTAGTATTTTTCTCCATTTTTGTAGCGTCCTGTATGTGCCCAATATTCAACTCTTACTTCAAGATTACACAATTATAAACAAACATTCCACAAGAAAGTGGAAAGAAAATTGTTCTGAAAAATTGCAGGATCCTCTTAAATCAGAGCTTTACTATTTTATCCTTTACCCAAAAACGGGACCTGGAAACCAATTATCTTGAAAAGTGTTGGCGCATTAATAAATTTCAATCCGTACGTCGAGGGCATCATCATATCAAAATTTCAGCCAATTTGACACAAAGACTTTTTTCTCATAAGCTACCTGCGTGTTCGTTTATTGCTCCAACTGAGATTTAAAAAAAAGTTTACTTACCTACTGGAAGTTTTAATCGAGGAGTGAACCACCCTGCAAAATACTGTCACAAATTTGCGAAATCGCGGGAAATCACGCGGAAACACGGGAAATCACACGAAATTACGGGAAATCACGCGAAATTACGGGAAATCTTGCGCAATCCCGTGAAATCATGCGAAATCTTGCGCAATCATGCACAATAATTAGCAAAATAGTGAAATTTTCCGGTACTAAAGTCGCGCGAAACACGGGAAATTACGCGAAATCTTGCGAAAATACGCGAAATCATGCGCAATCACGCGAAATCATGCGCAATTACGCGAAATCTTGCGAAATTACACTATTTGCGAAATACTGTCACATTTTTGGCATAGTGGTTCACACCCCGCGAAATACTGTCACAAATTTGCGAAATCACGGGAAATCGCGCGAAACACGGGAAATCACGCGAAATTACGGGAAATCACGCGAAATCAAACGAAATCATGGGAAATCTTGCGCAATCCCGTGAAATCATGCGAAATCTTGCGCAATCATAGCAAAATAGTGAGATTTTCCGGTACTAAAGTCGCGCGAAATACGGGAAATTACGCGAAATCACACGAAATCTTGCGAAATTACACTATTTTCGAAATACTGTCACATTTTTGGCATAGTGGTTCACCCCTCGGTTTTAATTAATTCTCATCAATTCTATTTTTCGTCTATGAAATATTCCATTGCAAACAAAATTACAAAACGATTCTTTTGCTACAAGGCATAGTAACTATGGTTTTGGTAACTTTGAGATTCATTTTTGTTCAATATTCCAAGCAATTCTTTTGCTTGAATTTCTATAGAAAATTCGAGAGAAAATGTAACAACTGATTTATTCCTGGAAAAAGCAGCTTCGATTTGATTCTATTGACTGAACTATTAAACGAATGGAACCGTCGAGTCATCGTCAATATATATTCAAATTTTAATCCCCTCGAATTCTCCCCAACCATTCATTCATCGAGGTCTAACGGGTGCATTTCTGTGCACGGAATACAAAGATCAATCAAAAGCGCTTTACTCACCAGTTACTCCATATTATAAGCACGCACCACAACTGTCGACTCTGGAAAATCGGAATGCTGCTGCTGCTACTGCCTGCCTTCGCCAGACATATTTCAGATAATTTTTATCACAGGCTTTGTTGGCTGGGCTGGTTAAAAATTTTAGAGAATGTTGGAGGTGGACACCGGGTGGTACATCGCATTTGCATATTACACACTGCAGCACGATATACAGTCATTTTTTCAAAGGGAAATTCTTGAAAAGATCAATAGTTAGTGACGGTTACAGGAAATACTTTCCGTTAAATGATGAAGTTTGTTTTAATTTGTTAAATAGTTTTATATTCTATTAACTGACATTTAGAGGTTATCGCGGGATATAAATAATTGAAATTTATTTTGGAATATTTTCATAAATAGTATTGATTTTATTCAATTTTATATTATTTTTCAATAAAAGGTGAGGAGAAACATTCGAATTATATTTAAAAATGCTTTTCACGTGCTTATATAACTTGTTCGCATAAATTCGTACCTTGTTTTTTCGTTTTTGAAAAAAAAAGCTGTAACCACTTTTGATTTTGCTTAGTTTATACGTCACAACGCAAACATTTCAATTAAATTCAGTCCCCATGCAATTTTATACCTGCCAAATAGAAAAAAAAATCCCATTTATTGTTATTTAATCGACTCGACAACGCCGAAGTGTACTGAAAGTTACTACTGATAATCAATAAACGGATTATACCAAATTTTATGGGTACAATTTTAAAAACCGCTGGAAATTTATAGGTGGACATAAAACAAATTTTCCCCCGAAAACATTCGACATTAGTTATCGAGTTTTAGATAATGCATAATAAACGTAATCGGTGTTTGATAATTCTGATTTAGAGAGCTTTGTAAATGTGCGAAATCAAAAGAAAAAAAA
>CAJUYG010001710.1:5269-24625 GCA_910591675.1 Galerucella calmariensis | reverse complement strand
CGAAATCTTGCGAAATTACACTATTTGCGAAATACTGTCACATTTTTGGCATAGTGGTTCACCCCTCTGGCATATCTTGAAAACGGTCACAAATAGGTACAGAGAAATATTAAATAATTTTGAAAATACGGTAATTATGTAATATACAGATTATTCCATTTTAAATTATCGTGAAATCGGCACACGGCAAGCAGAACATGTTTACTTGTGCATACTATACAATTTTATGAATATCTAATTTGCTCTTATTTAAAATATATAGGATTTTTTGGACTTTCGCGAATTTTTATTCACCAAACGTCACTTATAGAAATTGCAGAAACTCCTGGAATGTTTGTAACCCATGAATTTTCCAATCTTTTGCTTTGATCAGTCGTGATTATATCTCTTTTAAAATCGTGACTATTTTTATCAGCGCCAAACAAAAGTAAATCTTGAATAAAACTGTGCGTGATTACTGAAACAGATAAATGTGGGTACTCACTGTCCATCTTTAGTGACTTGTTTGTACGGAAATAAAAAAAATTCAAAATACTTGTTAGTTGATCAACAAGAAAATAATGCTCAATTCATTCTAATATATTTTATTCGAACAACAAACGTTAAGATGTGAATGGGGACATGAGGCAGTTCTAAAAATCACCACTTATCCGTATCCGTATCGCAATCCGCATGTGCTGAAGCGGTACGTGGGCTTCGCTACGTTACGTAAAACGTATCAATCCGTCACACGTACCTAACGTACGTATTGCTTTATTGTGGTTCGTGTTCGCGTTTTTTAACGACCAAACGACAAAAGTGATGTTGTGTGCTCAAAAATCATAACCTTATTTTCCATGATCAAGGTAATAGTGTCTCACTATTTTTTAGGTTGAAAATTAAAATACATGTATGGTTACGTTACGAACGCATTTGCTTTATACTTCTTTTTGATTAATCACCTATCTCCATTACGTAAGTATACGGATAAAATAACTGATCTATTTGAAGAACTGCTTTCTGTCCCTAATAAATCAAGATGCAAAAGTTGAAGAATTTAAAATCTAAACGAGAAATTTGTTTTTCAAAATACGTTTGACAGAACCAGGCCACAACCCCGAAAGGGCTTAAGATGACTTCATTAAATTTGGTACGCAGCGGATTTTACAATATGGCGAATCCTTCATAATATCAGTGTCGACATATGAATATGAAGATCTTCCAAATGGAAAATCTCAAGCGGAAATCACGAATTACAATCCATACTAAACGGATTATATCTACCTTACACTGATGAGGCGCATATACGCCGAAAGCGGTCTATAAGTGATATTATTGTCCTTTCCAATTGCAAACTAAAATGCTTGGTTCAATCTTGCAGATATACGAACCCTGTTCAACTTCAAAGTGTAATTCAATGTCCTTCGTGGCATATAGCCAGGGAAGTAGTTGTTGCTCTATAAGGTGTTATAATAATATAAATAAAAATAAGAGCAAGTTTTTATGCTCCAATTACCCGAAACATTCTGTAGCATTTTGCAGCTACAAATTAGCAACACATTTTGTCATATTTGTTTTCAAGCTAATCGCATATTTTTGAGCAGCAAAATCGATTTTTTGACAACTCATTAGCAACAAAAAAAGCAACAAATTTTGGCGTTTTTTTTCTTTATCTCTGCTGATTGTGAGACATAATATTTTTTGGGATAGATGCATTTAAACTGATCTCAAATATATACGGTATCAGTCTCGGCGGGGATAGTACTCCCCCCTGCGGACAACCCCTGGTTGCACGTACGGCCATTGTCTCCACCATCAGAGTTGATTCTATGAGCCTGCTTTTGAGCATGCAGTCTATCCACATGCAGTTCCAGGCATCGATCCCAGAATTCTTCGTCGCCTTAGCTATAGATTCATAGAAGGTGTCAAAAGCTCCTTCTATATCAAGAAAGGCTGCGAGCAATACCTCTTTGTTTTCCAGCACGTATGCAGCCCTTTTTATGAGTTGATGTAATGCTGTTCTGGTTGATTTTTCCTCTCTGTATGCATATTGATCTCGGTGTATTGGTCTTGTAGCCAGTATACCGTCTCTGTCGAGAAGTTTCTCAAGAGTCTTCAGCAATAATGACATTAGACTGACTGGTCTCAGAGCTTTAGCCGTGTCCTGTCCAGATTTTCCAGGTTTTGGTATAAATGTAGCTCAGATGCGTTGCCAGGTTCTTGGAATATGCCCTAGAGCTAGGCTAGCTCTGAGCAATTCACTTACCCTGTAGTGCAGTGTGTTGCCTCCTTTTTGGAGTAGGATATGCTAAATTCCGTCTGGTCCCGGGATCTAATCAGTCTCTCACCGGGTACGTCTTTTAGCCTAATTGATTTGATAAACTGAATAGATTTTGTTCAAACTGGCGAAATTCATGATAATTAGAAATTAATTCAGCTTCCTATCTAACGAAACCATTCGAGAGGTTGGAACAGATCACGGTTTACAAAATAACATTTAGTCATTAACTGAATGGCTCACAAATCAACTATTCTTGTTCGCTCACTGTAAACACTATAATCGGTTTATCCTATGATATAATTCCGAATTTATGTTGACTTTAATAAAATAAACCATTCGCATTCCTCACGGGCACACCGACAATGGGGTAGACAAACAAAGATTCGAAAGGTCAGGTGAAGTCGATATATTTTTTTAAGAATTTAATTTAAGGCGATTTATAGAAATTGCCCAAAGCGTTCCAAACTAGTGCACAAAAATACTAAAAAAACGAATCCTAAGATTTTATCTCGTCAAGCTTGACTCTTTGATTGAAATACTTTGAAAATTTTGTATTGTTAAGTTGATAAAATTGCCTCTTTAGTCGTTATCTTGTCAGGACATCTTCTGCTCTTAGCTATGTTAATGCACCATCAAGCTTTATCTTTAAGAAACATTTAAAAACAAAAAAAACAAATAAAATTAACTGAGTTTTTTTCCGTAAAACTCTATATTAGACAGAAAATGTTGTCGATAAAAATACTTCTAGATGACCTGCTTAACAGAATTCAATCGACAAATGTATTCAATTCGATCAGAAGCAGTCTTATTTAAATTTTAAATCGAAAGCATTCCACTTAAATGCAAATTTAAAGTAATGAAGAAAATTATTCATATATTTCAAAATAATGAAAGTATTTTTATTCAAACGAACAAAATTGTCTTAGATAGATTATGAGGAAATAATTGTACTGGAAAAATTAATCTAAATAGTAAAAAAAAATAGAGCCGTGAAAAAAGAGTTCCAACATTGACAAATATATATGTTGGCAGAGATAGTAAGAAAAAAATCTGTCAGTGACTATAATTTTAAAAGTTATAATACGACAATTTTAGAGCAAACTGTAATAATACTTCAATTGGGTCATTTATGTCAAAATATTTATCATAAATACGCCATAACTTGTCCCCCAACTATGCAAAGTGTAGAAAATATAAAATTCTATATGTCCAAGAGAGAACAACATACTTCCCTTCCATGAAACACCCATTAGACTCGATTGTTCTCGATATACTCTCCGGAGAGGGGACAGCAACATTCTCTCTCTGTTGTTCTATAGCTTTCTCTTTTTCACTTACAAAATGACAACACGGAACATAATTATTTGCAAAATCTGTATAAGCTCACATATGTTGTGTACAGTCTCCTACAAAATGATAATTTCAAGCTAACTTTTGGTACTTACTACATTACTTTTGTCTACGACTGTCGCCAGTGAACCTCAATTAAAGTTGCCCCTCTTAGTGTATACTAGGATAAGGTAAAGTTTACATTCACCGTAATACAGTCAGGAATTTATTGGAGGATTGTAAATTCAATTTTAAATTCGTAAATAACCACAGAAGTTATACAAAGTGCCTAATTTACGTTTAAACTTAGTTTTGTGGTTTTACAAACAAACTTTACTTCGGTTCCTACTACACATTAATTGTAGTTCCAACCAACTGGAATAAAATAATTTTGAACGAAAACTTGTCTTAGAACACAAACAAAAAAAAACAATTACAATGTTGGTGACCTTTGGGATTATTAAACAAAAATTATGAACGGAAAACAACAAATACTGGGGAACAGAATGTTTAGAGTTGTATACTCTTTGAGGAGTCAATGTTAGGACATGAAAAATAGCAAAGTTACAGAGATATATAGTAGGTAACTCGATTTGGTTTCGGGCATCACCCTATAGTACTGAAACGACATCATGTCCAGGACGAATTTCCAAATATGATGTTTCTGAGATATCTTCGTTACCTTTCCGGTTTCATGAACCAGATTCAATACAAGTTTTGATACATTAGAACCAGGTTTTTGAGCTCCGATTCTTCCCATACCGACTTTGATCCTATCCAATCATCTTCTTCGATAATCATTTTCGCTATTTTTAGTATCAAAAAGTTCTATTTCTTGAACTAACTCATTCACTTTTTTCTCACAAATCCTCAACTCTACTTCTAAGATCAGAGTTGCCTCTAAATCAGGTGTGCCCCCTTTTCTCTCTCTGATATTAATGTCTGTCGTAGCGCAGCACGCTTTTCATCAACTGTTTCTGAAATTTGTAGACCTCGAATTTTTAATTCGCAGCTCAACTCATTACTCCTAAGAGGATTTACTTCCATGGCCAATGCCAAAAATAAAAACTACCTGATCAAAACTCCTTTCAGGTTGTGGTTCAAAATTCTTCTATTAAAATTTCCTAAAACTTTCTTCTTCTTAAATTTTATTATGAAGAATTATTATTTTGTCCCACTCTTATTGTTACTATTATTATTTGCTACCCCCACAATGATTATTATTTATTAAATATTAATAATCAGGTAATACCTAATTAATAATAATTATTAATTTTTCAAAATGTCCAAAATATTATAAAGTTCCGTGAATTTATAATTCTATATCATATTATGAATTACCTATTACGGAGTTGAATACATTGAGTTTAATTTTTAAATAGTTGAAATTTACTTCCTTCTCTTTTCTTTTTTCTTCAATTCTATTTTTTGTGAATTGATTTTATTATTTTTATAAAAAATTTTGAGGTCTGACATGGTTCCTACCATCCTATATTCTTCATATTACTGGTTCCATATACTTAAAATTTTGGTTTAGGTAATTTGGTCAAAATAGTTATTTATGTACCAAGGGTATAAATAGATGTTTATGCCCTGAGGGCGACGTCTTACCCGAGCCGAGGGCCTCTGGCCCGAGTGTCTGTAAGTCGCCGAGTGTATACACATCTGTTTATGCCTGCGGTACATACAAACTTTTATGTCATAATAGTTCGTTATTGCAATCCAATCTCAATACAAATCAGTGTTTAAAAAAATCCGGTTTAAATTAATAGGTGAATGTTGACAAACGTAAATGTCATAATATCACAATAAATTTTATACCTATGTGTCAAAGTTAAAAGTCAAAATGAACGAAGATTTTGGAATTCCTGACGAAATTATTGAAAAATCAAAGAAAGCAACTGTAAATCTGTTGCCAAAAAAGTCTAAAGAAGCTTACGTCATGGTTATTAAATGAGTTGAACAAAAAATTATTTCTCTTTATGCGCGCACGGGCATAAAGTACGACATTAGATAGTTGGTAACTGAGCAATAAAAACACAATAATGAAATAGTATGACATAAAATTTATTGTGATATTATGACATTTACGTTTGTCAACATTCACCTATCAATTCAAACCGGATTTTTTAAAACACTGATTTGTATTGAGATTGGATTGCAATAACGAACTAGTATGACATAAAAGTTTGTATGTACCGCAGGCATAAACAGTTGTGTACACCCTCGGGCGACTTACAAACCCTCGGGCCAGAGGCCCTCGGCTTCGAAAGACGTCGCCCTCAGGGCATAAACATCTATTTATACCCTTGGTACATAAATAACTATTTTTGACTTCTAAATATTCCAAAAATTGTTTTCTAACTGATTTATCCCACAACGCCTTCAATTTTTTTAGATCACCATTTTTTCTAATTTTTTTTATTATTTTTTATCCAAAATTGCATGCAATAACATTATCTATTTGAATTTATCTCAATTTTCAAATAATTGACTAAGTAACTCTAACCTGGTGAAATAGTAATCCTATACTTATGTCGAAATTGGATATTCAGTATTTTATACAGGATAATTGAAAAAAGTTGTATTTTGCGGCTATTTATATTTTCAATTTTTCAATATCTTAAGCTTTATGACCTATTCAAAACCCATAAGTCCTGATTCTGATATGTATAGAGTTTGTTCAAGACAAATAGGCCAGACGATATAGGGGTCACAACTCGGGTCACAACTACAAAAAATTAGCAATACGGCTGATTTTTTTATAAGTACCTTAAAGTATGTACATTAATATGAAAAAAGTTTACCAGTCTATCGATTTTCCAAATTAGAAAAAAAACTTTTTTCGAAACTCCTTAATATTTCGCGCTAGGAGGAAGGTAGAAGAAAAAAGAATCAGCCGTATTGCTAATTACTTGTACTTTTGGTCTAAAATGACCCCTACCGACTGGCTTATAAAAGAAGTATCGTAAATTTACAGTTTTAACCAGGAATTTGACAAAATTTGATGTTTCTTTTGAGAAATTCATCAAATTCACAATTTTAACGAGAATTTGAATGTAGCTACAAAGTGTAGTCTTTTCAATGTTGTCTCAAATTTTCCCACCTAATTTTTTCCCAAAAATTGATGATTTTTTTTATTTTGTAAAATTTTTCCCAAACCATTTTTGTCTCCATTTGATAACTCAAGAATTTGAAAAAATTACAGATTATATTCAAGGTAATATTTTCAATATTGCCTACGGAATCTTCACTTTTATCCTCAAAACGTTGTGTTAACGGGTTCATTAAATTTTCTTATAGTTTAACCAAAAGGAAAATCGCAAATGGAACCTAAAATAATAAAACAAAAATCAAATTTCGAGATGCAAAGTATATTTTCATGAGCAAACCGAAATGTTATAATACGCTTAAATCTAGTAGTACATTTAAACAAGTTCAAGTGAAAATTTGATTTTCTCTACTAATTTTTCTTTATCTGTTTCTCTTTGAAATGCAAAAATTTCTTGGTGTGTTTATTTGTTAACAGCAAGAAGAGCTGCCTGCTCTCTTCTCTTAAAAACTCGTTCTCTTCTACTAAATTAATTTCGAATTCATTGTAGATTCCCCCAAGGCAATCTTCGAGGGCAATTGCAGAGACGCTCTGCGCCCTTATCTTACTTTATTAAAAATATGGACATGAATAGTACATTTACTTCGTAACTAGATTTAATAAAGGGATTCGTCATGCTGAAAAATTATTCAGAATGGAATCCGTTAATGAACCACTTGTTTCTTTTGAAGGCTGCCTGGTGTTAAAGTATTTTCTTAAATTCAATTCAGCTTATTCTTTTAAACTCTTTCTAATTCCCTGGAAATGTAAAGCTTTTCTACCTTAATGCTTAATGTTTTCTAAACTAATAATATAGAAAACATTTTTTCCTCCCACATCTATAGAAAGTACAAACTTTGCACCCAGGCAGGAAATATTATATGCCAACGTATTTTATGCATGCAAACCAAAAGACTCCAATTTAAAGTGGCCTGGCGATTGAAACTGGAGACTTGGTGACTGCACCCTGAGGAAACATCTGTACAAAATGGACAGAGTTAGTGAACAGAAAATGAACTATATGATGAAATACCTACTTATATTCTCTGCTTCTGTGAGAACTTAGGAGTCAAGCGGAAGCTGAAGGAGAAACATTAAATTGGATATTCAATCCTTTATACAGGGTAATTGAAAAAGTTGTATTTTGTGGTCATTTAAATTTGCATTTTTTCATTATCTCAAGCTTTATGACCCATCCAAAACTAGTGGCTCGCACGAGACCAACGAGAAGGGATTTTCACAAAGTCTTGTCTCGTCTCGCCAATGCAATGATAAGTCTAGTCTCAAGTCTCGTCTCGCAGCCTCCAGTCTCGACTCGTCTCGTTTCTCGTACGAGAGTCTCGTAAAAGTATCGAAATCTCATCATTCATAATCGTATAGTTTCAGTGCAATAAGGAATACTTAAATACTTGCTATAATATAAGAGTCGGAAGAGCAACGAAGACGACAATTCACTTACAGTCACATTATCACTCAAACTAACATTGGTACGTGAATATCCTCAGTTCCACTAGAAAAATCACCGGAATTTGATTCATCTTCGGATGTCAAAATTTCGCTCCTTTTCCTCTTGAATCGGCTCATTTTGAATTAACTAGGCACAATTCCGCACGCTCAAAAATTCGAACAACTACCACTATCCACAACGAACAACGAATAACTAAACTGGGAAGAAATTTAAACTTTTATTTTCAATAATGATCTTTATTTATTCGATCCCAATAGGATAGAACACGTACATATCGCAGGCGGCGGCACAAGACTCGAGTCGAGACCAACAAAAGTCTCGTCTCGTCTGGTCCGAGTATCGTCTCGAAAACAAGACGAGACCATGCGAGACTCTCGAAGACGAGAGTCTCGTGCGAATTACTATCCAAAACCCATCCATAAGGCCTAACTCTTATACCAGCTTGCTGAAGACAAAAGGAAGGATCGTAAATTTACAGTTTCAACCGAGAATTTGACAAAATTTGATGTTTCAGCTGATAATTTAACAAAATTTGATGTTTCAGCTGATACTTTAACAAAATTTGATGTTTCATTTGAGAAATTCACCACTTTAACGGGTATTTAAATGTAGCTACATAGTGCAGTCTTCTCAATGTGGTCTCAAATTTGTACACCTAACTTTTTCCCAAAAATAGATTCTCTTCATTCATGATTTTTTTTCATTTTGGAACATTTTTTCCATGTCTCCATTTGATTTCTCAAAAATTTTAAAACACTACAGATCGTATTCAAGGTAATTGATATAGCCTAGGACCTAGGACATTTTTACTTTCACCCTCACACCATTGTGTTAACGGACTAGTGATGAGCAGAAAATGAATATGATGAAACACCTACCCATTTACTCTGCTTCTGTCTGAACTTACAAGGACTCAAACGGAAGCATTTTGGAGAGAAAATATTACAACTACTGAGAATCCCCCCAGTCAAATAATCGGCCTATACAGAAGAGTCAACACTTCTGGAATGGAAGTAGATAACATGGTGAATGTTGGAAGATCCCGTTCAAGTGTCTGGGCTGTAGAGCACAATTCAAACGAATGAATAAATTAGCCTCGATCCATTTCGGAGAAAGAATGCAGTGCTCCGCGTCACGTCTCTTTGCTGCAATGAACTCAATAAATTTGTCAATACATGCAATGGAAATACACCAGAAGGGTTAATCAATTGGATATCTTCTGTATTTTCTTAGCAACTTATATTCATAAATGTATTCAATCTTCCAGTTGCTCAGAATACTCGTACTTTGACCATCCTATTTAGTCGTGGGAAAGTAGCTATTATTTTAACAGAAATTAGGAAAAGTTCAATATTTTCCAGGCTTGAAATATTTCGGTTCAAGTAGTATGTATGAGCTTTTGCGGTTGACATAAAGATTCACGATTTAATTAAGAGAAGCTGGAGAATTACATCCAACATTCATCCAGATCAACGAGCCAAATAATAATTCCGTTAATTGAATTAAGAATATCGTACGTTTACATTTGTCGACCTTTGTCGTTCTTTGTCATCAACAGTTTAAATGAGTTTAACTGACAATTTCATGTAACCACAATTCCTATGTTGGGTGGGAGAACGTTGTTAGCGCAACAAAGATTACGGCGGCTGGCACACTCTAAATTTCAACACTTAACTCGCTAATTGAGTATTGTTGAAGGATTTCAAGAAATTTGTCGACACAAAAATTAATTTTTGCATTTTTTCCGTCTATAAGTTCCTTATATAGAATGTCAGCATTTTTGGAGTCTTTTATGGTCGTTTTAAACAATCATTGGATGATTTAAGTCGGTAATTGTTTTTAAAAAGTCGAACCAGTTTTAATTTTAATTTTATATGACCCATGACATAAGGAGTACGTTCATAATTTATGGATTAGGTAAGGAGCGAAAGCAGACTGTGTACTTGTCAGTATACGCTTCTCGTGGTGCGTTTGTGAACGCTGTGGTGTGGAGTGTGAAAAATATATTAAAGATTTTACGAACGCTCACTTTTTAACCAAGTATAACTCTTACACTCAAGGTTTTGGTTGTGAACGCAATACCGCTGTAACTTGTTTTTTCTTCAATTGCACATTTGTTCAAAGTTTGAAGTAAAACCTAACCCACGTTTTGTAGAATTATTGGATGTGGTCGTATAATTGGCTTCGTTTATTCGTTGCACTTGATATTGGTGTTTATAAACTATAAAAACAATGGTATTTTTCTACGACCATGCGTTTTAACCCACTCTCCCGCACGCATTTTAGTTTTAAAAGTGTCACTTTTCCGCACTAGTGCGGGAAAGTAAAATTATGCAAATTTTGACCTTATTAGATAGTTTTTTACTTCGGAAGTTATAACTATTGTTACAACAGGTGAATAAATAGTCCATCAAATAAAATCTACATCCTTTCTAGCTTCTTGTTGCATTTTTAATTTTTTGAAAATATAAAATAATGAAGATATTTTGATATAACCCAGTACATTCTTTAAAGTAGTGTTATAAAACAACTATCAAACCATCCGGGTTTGATACAAAAAAAATATATCAAATAAAATGCTTTCATCTACAAATGACTTGAAACCGTTGCCGTCACCTTCATCGTCATCTTTATGTGACCTGCAACCGATGCCATCCTCATCAACGTCATCTACTTACCAGTTAACACCAAATAACTCCACTGGATCGGCAATTTTAAATAATTTACAGAATGCAACAAATTGTATTTCTAATATTAATATTTATAATAATAATAATAGTTTTTGGTTGAAGTTTTGTATATGTATGTTGAAATAAAATAACTTTTGAAAAATGGGTTAGTATACTTTTTTGTATATACGGTCGTAGAAAAAATAATGTTACTAACTCATGCGTAAATTGTCTTTCCCGCCCTTGATCGCTTGGCCGAACTCCGCTTCCGTTCGGGTCAACTGCAGTCGTGTGCGGGAAAGTATCAGTTTCCGCACTTGTTAAGAAAATAACTATTTATTGCTTTGTGTTTGAATTGTAATGTGAAAAATAAAGAAATTAATATGCACCGTTTTCTGATTAAAGATCCTTCAAGTACTATATCAGCATTGGAATAGTGTATAATGTTGTCTTTTTTCAAACAAAAAAACCTCAATTAATCTTCAATTGTTCCCATAGTTTTTTTTTTCTTTTGTCGAGAAAGTTCAAGTTCCTTTAAATTTACTGGTTTTTGCGTGTAAGAATTTGACATATCGTCCATCAACTATCGACAGATGAAGTTGATTCGGATAGAATTGTCCGCGATCTCGAATGACAAACGCCCTCTCCGCATATAACCGGAGTTTACGTCTAATAAATCACTTATTACTCCACAACTGAGAGCGAGACAGATATATTATGCTCATGTGTCTGTATTGTATGTATGCGAGTGTGTGTGTAGATGCCGATAATCTTGCTCTACATATTGGCGTGTCCGCCAAGATGTTGCGAATACCATTGCGTCCATACTGCAGACAAATTTAGTTCGTGCTGTATTGCTGTCGATGCTACTACTACTATTATAGATACTCAGATATCCCGCATACCTATGTAATATACATGTTATATATGGTTGAGGGAAATCTGAATAGATTTAACTATAATGGTTTGATAGCACGCTGAAACTATGAATTGTGACATTTAATGGGATATTATGTACGTTCTTATTTCAACGATATAGGTACTATATTGATTTCAATTTATTCGATATTTTTTATTGTATGTAGGATGTCCCAGTTAAAACTCTTCTTAGACCGTGGTTCAAACTGTTGAATTGATTTATATTGTAACATTTCTCTTTATGTAAAAACATATTTATTCAAGTTTTAATATGAAAAATAAGTAGTTATAGTTTATTTATGATAAAAAGACAATGTCGTTGCAAATTAAAATATTGTGATGTTGCCAAGCTGTAGTTTTTTTCTTTACTTTTAACTAAAACTTAAAAAGTCAATCTGATGTTGGATTGACATTTACATTTAAATATGTAACAATTATATCAATAATAATGAATACAAATAGCGAATACTATTACTTACGTCTCTTACAGCAGTAAGCTGTTCAGATGCTTCGGCATTTTATTAACTACATACTGCAGATTTGCCTAAGTAATTAGTTAGGAAAATAACAGTTTTTTTAATCTTAAAGAACAATGAATTTGAAAGCACCAAAAAGACTTGTAAATATAGGCACGTTTTCTTACATCATTTATTCACCATTGGTTGAATTACGTCAGTCTTCGCTGCAACGACATGTTAGAGTCATTAGTGGCACATAAAAAAACGCAGTTGTTGATTAAATCATCTGACCACTGACAATCTATTTCTAATTTGATTGTTGTTATTAGCAAAAAATTACGAAAATAATGAGGATACTTTCAAAAGTGTTGTAGGTAGTTATTTTAGCCTCTAGATCTCGGAGTAGCAGTTCATCTGATAGTTCCACTCGAAATTGTTCCAATTTCTGACGCTGTTAATAGCGCAGTCAATACCTTGCCACATTTTAAATTTATTTCTATTAATTCGTCCATTTCTTTGACCGCTTCAAAAAATCGTTAGTTTTTTGAGGTTAAACTGTCATTTTGTGAACCACCAAATTTATCCACCACCTCCATATAACGGTGGAGTGGTTTGCAATTTTGGTTGATGCAACAGTAATAAATGAACGCGTAATTTCTTCAATCTACAATCCACCAAAGAATATTAAAACGCAGTTGGTCGATTGGTGGATCTACAGGTGAATAAAAGAACGTGCCTTTTTAGACGATGATCGAATGTTAATAAACGTCAAAACAAACTGGGGAATTTTACCAGTTGATCTGACAACGTCTTGAAGTTTTGCCAACCCGTTAGCTTCACATTGGCTGTTAAGGATAAATTGTATTTTATTCTGATAAGCAGGAAAGTCTTCATATCGTAAAAATCCTATATTGTTTTATAATTGTTACTATTTTGAGAACATTTTTTAACATAATTTAGTTCATTTATTTCCGATTGTTTCACTAAACTGCGTAGGAAAACTAACGATTTTGGAAAAATAAAAATAAAATCTTCAGATTAAACGCCTCCTCGAACACTAAGATCACACGTGTGGTCTAGCTCGCACGCACCTAACAGATTAACCTTTTCTTTTTACACGTCATCAATACGAACACCAATTAATTGAGTTTGTACTCCATAGTGAACACAGCCTACAGCCTCGTGAATGACTTTCGATTTCGGGATTTTTTGAAAGAGACGACGAAGGGTAATGCATCTGCTGCCGGACGCTGGTAAATTTCATAGGCGTGTTCAACGGAAAATTGAAGGGGCTATTCAAATCTGGAACATTCCAACCAAAATATTTGTATTAGCTAGGCTTCTACAGAGCATTCAAAAGAAAATATCCACCCCATGTAATTCTGAAGGCGTCATGAAAAAAAATGAGAAAAAAAACCCGTCAAAAGCCATATAAAGGAGAACGACTGTTATTTGCTCACTCGTTCCAATTTTTTAGATGGAATTGGAGTTACGGATAATTCCAATTTACTAAAACTTAAACCTACGTTTTAATTCGTAACAAATCAGTAGAACGGTGCTAAATTATTCTATAAGGTGCTCAAATTGATTTCTATTGAGTACAATCGAGCCTCAAATGAGTTTCGAACATTATGTATCATTTCAGGGGTAATTTGTCAATATTCTTGAATAATTAGCTGACGTAATGAATAATTAACTGACGTAATTCATCTATGGTTGCTGGCTAAGTGCCATACATTTTGGTTATCAGATATATCCATGAGAAAATCAAGAGGAGTTGAATTAGGTGACCATTTCAACGTTGGGCCTCGTCTTCCTACCCACCGAGCAGCAAATGATTCGTTTAAAAACCCTCAGAATTTTGTGGAGTGGTTTTAATTGGAATGCTCTGTATACTGCCTCGAGACTCAACTTTTCTTGCCGGCGATTTCCCATTGCACATTCGCATGGCAGTAGCTCTGGCATAGGATGTGCTCTGCAGTTTTCTCTTCCAGGTGAGAGAATCTGCACTTGGCCCCGTCTGTCAATGTCATTAGCTTAGCGTGCCTATTAAGTTCACAATGCCTTTTAACATACTACTGCTTGGACAGTTTTTCTATCTTTGCTTATTAGGTCTGCCGAGAAAGTTGGCGGATGTATATAATTGTTACAAATTTCGATTTAAGTTTCTAATTTTCATGATTTGACTTCACCGTTTTCTATCATCTTAGACTGTATAATTATATCAATTTTGAACACTAACCACATCCTGTATTCTGAGTAATTCGGTAGCCAAAAGAATTATAAAAAATAAAAAATGGCTGCTAGAAATCATCAACATTATGGAAACATTAACGTCATCCCACACATTTTTGGTATGTCACTCATATTGATAATAATTTAGCTGTGGTCAATTTTTCAGGTAGTCGGATGTATTTGTCTCACTCTCGCTCGCTATATAATTATAATTGAAAAACAGAGTGCCTCTAATTATTACCCGGCGGTCCCCAAGTAATCAACAGTGGTGGGTAAAGATTATAAAAACGGGGTTCAAAAAAAGAAAGTAAAATAGAAAATTGAAAACTCATTTTTTAAAACAATTTGGTTTGTTATTGATCACTTGTTTGAAAACTTTACTCTAATAATCTGCAAGTTTATAACCAAAAGCTGCCAGATATTAAATCTTTGACAGCTCTTTGCAGTTTGGGTAAGTTCTTCAAATTTGTACTACCTAATGATACAATCTCGGATACAATTGAAGTATGTGAGTGAAAAGAACTATTGCATTTGCCGGCCATCAAGCCATTCGTATTTATACCGACAGTCAGTCGCCTTTGGCTTATGATATAGAGAAGAAACATATACCCTTGAAATTAACAGCATAAATCATTTAAAATCTCTTGGGATGTGGACGTAGCGTTGACGTCCTTTTAATAAAAATAACTAGTTTATAAACATAGTAAATGCTTCAAGGCATTTGTAGTTGTCTGGACAAAAGATACACAATCGCTTTATCCTGCCAGTCTCTGAAAAGTAATAGATGAATGTTGAACAACATTCAGTAATTCGATAATTCCATCGGCTACCGAATTACTGAGTGAGTTCATGATGTAGTTAGTGTTGATATAATTATACAGAAACTAATATCGGGATTTATAATAAACTAGTTGACCCGGCCACGCGTTGATGTGGCTAACGATTTTGTCATATTACATTGTTGTTAACTACCTATATGAGGGAAACGGTAGGAGAACATTAGACATGGGCACCACCATGCTTTTTTATATAGATGCCATTTGTAAGAAAACATGGCGACCTTCATGACTGATTTTCTACTACCGTTACCCCTTATTACAATGAAATTATTATTTACCAACGAAGACGGAAGCGTTAAAGCTGGTATAAAAATTTACTTGTTTCGGATTTGAAGGGGAAGGATTTTGAACACAATTGATCAAAAATTCTCGTACAGTTGATGTAAAGCGAAAATCAATACAAAAGAATTAAATTTAGAATTTATTATTATTTTCATTCAAGTTGGTAACAAATTACGAAGTTTTTAGTGAATAACATGTGACTGTTAAACTTATAAATGAGGTAGGTAGGGCGGATAGTTTAAAATCTTCTAACAATAATATTTATTATTTTGAATTATGGATACTTTTAATTTCAATTTAATTTAGCACTAATTGGTGCACAATATTTTTGGTTAACCTGTCTCTCGCTGACACAAATAGGTTCGAGGGTTTTCCTACATGCAACATATAGCTGCCCATAAGAAAAACATGGATTTTCCAAATTTAAACCACAAATGGACATTGCTTGGCATTGAGACTTATTTATAGACATGGCAAAAGCTAAACTAATTGGAAACATTAACCTTCTGAAGGGCAGCGCATTGAATAGCTATATATATATATATATGATAATATAACTATGTGATAATACTTACATGTACCTATATAGTTCAATTAAAGTTTTGAACAACGAAGCACTAATAATTAAAAAGCAGCAATAATTTCACTGTATTATATTCACTATAATATGAACAACAAAAATTGAAAAAGTGAAATTCACTGTAGTACGTTTACTACAAAATAAATTTAACCTATGCTGTAGCCTCAGCAATATGTTGGTGGTTACGCTATTAAATTGTAGCTTATATGAATCGTTTGGGAGTTTGACATAGCGCGCCATCTATTGAATACTTACTTAATCCAGTCAACATCTGTTAAAATCGTTTGGAGCTAACAAATAAAGACAAATCATTTGCAATGAAATAATATTGCGATCATAAATTGAGATGTAAGTTATCCTATCTTTCAAGTTGGACCAAACTGCACACGGTGTACAAATTTCATTGAATTCGGTTAAGTAGCTTAGGAGTTCATCGCGGACAAACATGTGACACGTAATTTATATGTATTATACACTGTGCCCACTAAGTTCGCATCCTATGGGAAACTTATCTATTGTTAACATTACGAAAAAAAATTATTCTCCATAAAAAGTTCTGTATGCTCCAAAATCTAAAATACAATCATCAGATATTAATTTTTTCCAGTATTATAAAAAGTTTTAAAAAAAATATATATTTTACACAAGAGTGAAGTATCTACCTATAAATTTGACAATATCGAAAAATGTTATTAAGAAAAGTTGATTAAAACTGAAAACCACGTTTAAATATGCAATTGCTTCTATTCAAATTGAAAACATACGTTCTGTGATTGGTTAATATTGTTTCTATTTTCACTTCACTACTTAATAACGCTACAATATTTACGCGTAAAGTTCTAATGCATTCTGACAATTATTCTCAAACATTTGTTGCTATCAAACATTCATTATTTTGATCTGAGCATCCTAGATTACACGCAACTTCAGTAAAATTTGCATTGTTATTGTACCTAGTTATACAGATGGCGAAAAGTCTATTCAAGTCATACCATTTACATAAGTACGACAAGAAAAATATGAGAAAAACTACTTGAAAGAGAGAGGAGAATAATTGTTCGCAGTCAGCGATGGGCGTATTTAATTCCAGAGGCTGGAAGAATGTTCATCGCCTCTCCATTTTACACAAAATATCATTTGTACGAATTAATCTGCGCTTCTGGCAACAGCGGTTAAAATGGGGGGGGCTATAAACATTCTTCCAGCCTCTGGAACTAAATACGCCCATCGCTAACTTCCCACAATTATTCTTCTCTCTCTTTCAAGTAGTTTTTCTCATATTTGCCTTGTCGTACATTTGTATGACTTGAATAGACTTTTCGCAATCTGTATATGATTTGCATGGTACTAGCGATAAGAAACCACCGACAAAAAATTACACGAAAGGTTAAGTCTCGAGGCTGAATGGCTACTTAAAGAGTCAGGCTGGCGAATGTAATCTAGATTCAGATTAAAGGAAATAGTCGGCACACGTGTCCGCCGCTTCTGTAATTGATTTTGGTAAAACTTTAACACCAGAATGAGCCCCATAGGTATTATTAATACCACTAAACTATTAAGTACAATTTTTTAATTCAATATATTGTTATTATTGCTACAATATCATTTTATAAATCTGTTGTAGCGCTACTGATTGATACAACACTGGTACCGTGCTTTGTATAATGATTGAGGAGAAAAACTAAATTGCTAAATTACGAAGCGTTATTTTCTTCCATCTCCATCTGGTAATTTGATTATTGAAGTTCTGCTTAGTCGTGTTCACTAATAATAATAAAATTCTCCGGTACGCATCTCAAAAAAGTGATAACTGTTTTTTTTTTCGATGGTCCATTAAAATTATGATGAAAATTAGAGGGACTCGTCGATATTTCATTGTTCAACGTAAATGTATCAACTGTAGAAAATCAAATAGTTTTGGGGGAAATTCAAGCAATATGAATACATTATTGAAGGATGGAATAAAACAATTTAATTTGTTAAAATCTACATTATATTTGAGCCTATGTTAAACTTAAAGTTGTTACGTGTTTCGTTAACACAGTAGCTTTCTCAAACGAGTGGACGTTTGAATAAATAATTTTTAATCTATACAGTGCCTTATTAATACAAAAAATATCATAAAACAAATAGCAGGTCGATCCAAATTTAATAGACAATGGGGTCTATTCTGTAACTAATCCTTTAAAATTTAGACGCCCATTAAAAATAAGTTTTCAACAGGCCTTTAACATTTTGTTGTTGAAATGCTATTCTGCAAGTATACATTTTATATAGAGGACTTTTAAAAATTATATATTTTAAAGAGTTCCTTTAAAATTTCGAGTAGAGTATCTGGCAACAGCGCTTTTGTCATTTAATAGCTAATCTTTAATAAAAAGAAGGGAGAGTTATTGAAGATAGAAGAAAAACGGAATAATATGTATTTGATGGTAACCCACAAATCACTCCACATAAACTGTTTATGGTTTCTTGCATGCAATTATTATAAGTTATACTGTATTTGAAAATCAAGAGAGAGTAAATTCCCAGAAATATTTTGCAGTTATCAGTGTTAAAGGCAGTAAACCATAGACGTGCGTTTTCAAAATTAAATTAATATGGAAATAGAAATATTTAATTTGTTTTAG
The DNA here is from genome assembly GCA_910591675.1 of Galerucella calmariensis. NCBI lineage: Eukaryota > Metazoa > Arthropoda > Insecta > Coleoptera > Chrysomelidae > Galerucella > Galerucella calmariensis. Next base: position 5,866 of record CAJUYG010001710.1, on the reverse strand, counting down.
TTATTTATACCTAGATTACCAATTTTATATAGATAAACATAATTCGTAAGTAGTAATTTAATTTGGGTAAAATGAAGAAAAAGTCAATATTATTTTAGGCATTTTGTTTTAGGCATAAGTTTATTTACAAAATATGTATATAATATGTACAGATAATTACAATTATTTATAAATTAATATGAGGAGCTAAAAAAACAATTAAGTAGGTATATGAGAAAAAAAAACCAACCGCAAGGATAAAATTTGACGAGCAACATGCAAAAAATACGACAATATTAAATCTTAAAAAATAAAAATCTAAAAATAAAATTAAAGTACATAAATTAATTATTTTAAAGTTATGGTTCCCCGCACTCTGTGTCAGAAGATTCACCATCTGATTCTAGAGAAATTACAATGGGCTCTATAGTAATATCAATTATGTTATCTAGCTCCCACATTTTTTTTTCTATTTCTGTAACGTGTCTAATACATTTTTGCCAATTTTCACTTGTTACTTCAGATATTGCCTTATTGAAGAGATTTTTAACATCTGATAATTTAAAAGTAGTGTAACGTTTATTCTAATTTATATTTACAATTAATTTATATTTACAG
>CAJUYG010001709.1:54824-65600 GCA_910591675.1 Galerucella calmariensis | reverse complement strand
TGTCACAAAGAACTTACTGAAGATATTTATTACAATATTTTTACAAAAATATTAAACATTAACAACACTATTTTACCAACCCCTACTACACTCAAGCTTGAGCATGCAAATATTAACCCATACAGTTAAGAAACTAAACATGCAAAGCTATAGCTGTTGAAATTTCTGGAACAAAAAATCGAACAAAATTAAAAAATTCATGAAACATTCGATGGAATTTATGAAGCCTGTAAAAGTGTGCTGTGTGCTAAAAAAGAAGCGCTGAAAGAAATTGTTAGTCCATAACTGCCAAGTATAGCCATTTTGCATGTAAAAGGGAGAAAGGGCAATATTTAGAGAATTGAGGAACGGCATAGCTTACCTATGTCTTTTTGATAAAATAAATAACTCGTAAAAGAAATGGAGGACAGTATTTAGGAGAATGAGGAACGACATAGCTTAACTATGTCTTTAGAAAAATAACCAACTCGTAAAAGAAATGGAGGACAGTATTTAGGAAAATGAGAAACGACATAGTTTACCTATGTCTTTTTGATCAAATAAATAGCTCGTGAAAGAAATGGAGGACAGTATTCAGGAAAATGAGGAACGACATAGCTTATCTATGTCTTATGGAAAAATAACCAACTTGTGAAAAAAGTGGAGGACAGTGTTTAGGAAAATGAGGAATGACATAGCTTTCCTATGTCTTTTGGAAAAATAAAAATAACTCGTAAAAGGAAGGGAGAACAATATTCAAAATTATGAGGAACGACATAGCTTACCTATGTCTCTTGAAAATGAGGAACGACATAGCTTATCTATGTCTTTTGAAAAGTTGAGCAACGGAAAACACTTAAGCGCACTCGCCCCCTACGGATGACTGCTCGCTTTGGAAACGAGGCTTACCGACAACCTAGGAACGAGCACTTTCCCACAGTGTGGTACTACTACGTGCTTCCGTGAAGGAAAAAGTCAATCGTAAACAAACAAGTTGGTATATGTGGAGTATAGGAAAGGCAGTAGAATGTTTAGAAAAATGGAGAATGACACAGCTCACCTATGTCTTTTGAAAAATAACCATCTCGTGAAAGAAAGGGAGGACAATGTTTAGAAAATTGAGGAACGACATAGCTTACCGATGTATTTTTGATAAAATAAATAACTCGTAAAAGAAATGGAGGACAGTATCTAGGAGAATGAGGAACGACATAGCTTAACTATGTCTTTAAAAAAATAGCTAACTCGTAAAAGAAATGGAGGACAGTATTTAGGAACATGGGGAACGACATATCTTATACCTATGTCTTTGGAAAAATAACCAACTCGTAAAAGAAATGGAGGACAGTACATAGGAAAATGAGAAACGACATAGCTTACCTATGTCTTTTTTATCAAATTAATAGCTCGTAAAAGAAATGGAGGACAGTATTTAGGAAAATGAGGAACGACATAGCTTACCTATGTCTTTTGGAAAAATAAAAATAACTCGTAAAAGAAAGGGAGAACAATATTCAAAATTATGAGGAACGACATAGCTTACCCATGTCTGTTGAAAATGAGGAACGACATAGCTTATCTATGTCTTTTGAAAAGTTGAGAAACGGAAAACACTTAAGCGCACTCGCCCCCTACGGATGACTGCTCGCTTTGGAAACGAGGCTTACCGACAACCTAGGAACGAGCACTTTCCCACAGTGTGGTACTACTACGTGCTTCCGTGAAGGAAAAAGTCAAACGTAAGCAAACAATGTGGAGTATAGGAAAGGCAGTACAATGTTTAGGAACGATATAGCTTCTATGTCATTTGAAAAAATAACCTCGTAAAAGAAAATTGAGGAACGACATAGCTTATCTATGTAATTTAAAAAAATAACCATCTCGTTAAAAAAAGTGAGGACAATGTTTAGAAAAATGAGGAACGACACAGCTTACCTATGTCTATTGAAAAGTAAGCAATTAATGCTGAAAATTATCCCTCGTAGATGGATGATTGTCCCCCATGACTGGAAGATGACCCCAGCCAGTAGAAAATATAATCAATCGGTCAAAAAGTTTATAACCGACGAAAAATATTCCCCACCGGCTTACAGGATGTTTTTTACCAGATGCATGTTGCCAGAAGTATGTCTTTACTAGCAAAGTGCAGTAATATTAAAAATATATACAAACAGGAGCTGAAAAATTCAAACTCAGGATATATGGAAAACAATATAGCTTACTTAGGTCTTTTGACTATATAAACAGTCTACAAACAAACTACTGATCAATAAGTACCTACTCAGTTTGTTGATAAATTATAAATTGGTCAAACTCTTTGTACAAAAATTATTTGTAATGAATCAAAATATTTTAAATAAACTGTATTTATTCATTGCTAATAGTAGTAGTAGTAGTAGTGGGAAATAAAGAGAAGATAATATATTGGAAAAACATAGGAAACAACATAGTTATCCTATGTCTTTGGAAAATAAATACAGAACAATTTAGTCCTATTAATTGGTTAATGTTTTAAACTATTTTAAAATCAAATAAGCTTTATATAGTTTGTTCAACCATCCTTTGCCGTTACGTCATAATCGGTGACGTATTCTGCTGTTTTACGTTTGTCTTATATTATTTAAATGTTATTTCACACTTAACCTCAAAATTATAATCAATGACATCTGAGCTGTCAAAGGTAACAAATAAAATTTACGTCGACATTTGCTAAGAATAGTATGTTAAGTATCAAGAACGGTAAGGGTTGTTCACCGGTCGACAGCAATGTTTGGAGGCTGAGCGTAGCGGAGCCTCCAATTTTGCTGCAGACCGGTATTACCCTTAACGTTCGAAATGCTTATACCATTTTTTGCGCGATCGTATTGAAATATTCGAATTTCGAATAAAATAATTTAAATTTCTTCGAAATGAACGAAATGTCAAAAGTGACATTTATACTTCTCGATCAGTTTAAAATATAATTTGCATTTTGGTGAAATTGTTTTCATGCTATTTATTACTTTTTATATTGTTCTGTTCGATTCTGTTCATTAAAAAATATCAATCTTCTTATTTTTTTTTGTTTCTTTTGTGTAATGAATGAAGTAATATATTATTTAGGACCACTTAAATGTATGTAGGGCTAGGACGTAGTTTACTTACCGACGTCTGAACGGTAAGTAAATCACTTACCGACGTGTTAGACTTAGCAGTAGTAAGCACACCAGACTCTCACGCGGTAGACCCGGGTTCGATTCCCCGCGAGGAATTTTTTTTATTGTTAATTTTATTTTTAAATAATCATTCTGCTTGATATTAATAACGACAACAGGTAGATGTTTGAAATATTTAGCAGAATATTCATTATTATAGATAATGGTACGGTACCCTCCATGAGGGAGTCCGACTGGCAACATTACTTATAACAGCATCGTATATTTTAAACAGGAAACTGTAGCATTATACAAATTGGACATTCGTTTACCACAAAATTAGTGGAAACATAAAATTGAATTGTTAAATTTTTAATTTGAAGTTATATTACAGTTTATAGAAATTTTTATTTTCTAGATTTTTTCCTAGGTGGGTCGTAGAAAAAATATGCTGCTCGACTCGTGTGGATTGTCCATATCGCACTTGAACGATTGAGCACTCCGCCTACGGCGTCGTGCTCCATCTTCGTCCTCGTGCTCCATCTTCGTCCTCGTGCGATATGGCCATCATATCCACACTAGTTGCACAAACTACAATTTCTTTCAAAATATGCCCTTTTACATTTAAAAACTACCTGCCAAATGTCAAATCAATTTATCCATCCATTTTAAAGTTATCGAATTAAAACATTCAAGTTTTCAAAATTTCAACACCCTGTATTTCGAAAAGTAGATAGACCCCTTAATCGCGCAAAAAAAATTATGGAAATAATAGTAAAAATTTATCCGAAATTCAAGTAGATCACTAGCATTGCGAATACCAGCTTTGCATAGAATTTCAATATAGCATCGGTGGTTTAGTGGTTAGAATGCTCGCATTGCACGCGGGCGGCCCGGGTTCGAATCCGGGCATGAGCATATTTATTATTATGAATCGCTGCTTCGTAAACGAGAGAGAGACTAAGGAGGCACAAGCACGCAAAAGCAAGGCACATAACGAAGCAATGTAACATAACGCAGCGTAACGTAACGCGTAACGGTCAGATCTTTTGCGTCGCGACCCCTGGTCGCTCAAACATAACCTGGCGTAAAGAACTAAAGTTCCAAAAATTTCCTAGAATTTGCATTGATGCCAAACTGCATGGCTATACTTAGTTAAGCCGACCTATAGTTGACATGGTGCAAGGGTTAATGTAATGACGTCAAAGAGCCAAGGACCTTGGAAACGACAGACCGTTATTTCCGTAGGATTTGTAAGGTTTGCTTCCCTGGTTTTTGAATTATGACATCTCATCTCTAACCTCGAAATCGATATTGATAGTCTCTTTGTTATTGCTGTGTTTGGATTATTTGTTTTTGTTTCTTTTTAGTATTCCCAAAATGTTCAAAGATACCTTTGTACCAACTTGTACAAATAACAATATAAATTACACAAGCAAAATAGTCGTTTACGTTCCCCCAAACGAAAATCGTGGTTCGACAAAGCAAATATTCAAAAGAAGTTGACCAGAACCAGGAACATTTGCTGTTATTATTTATTTACTACTTGCTGAAATAAATCTATACTGTTTTTTCCTCGCTCTATATGCAAAATATCAAAGACAACCCCACAATACCTACGTAAAACGTGTAGAAACTGTCTTATCTTTTATAAGCATTTTGATAATTATTCCATTATATTTTCTGTAACTGTTACTCGGAAATGAGTCACCTTTTATCTGACCTATCATTTTAATATGAGGTAGTTATCACATTTTCTGCTATTTCCACTCAACAAACTAATTCCACAAGACAGATATTTATAAACAGGTCGAAACTGAATGCGAAATTAATTTCCGGCTGTATTGTAAACTCTAGATACGTCTCATAACGTTTGGGGACAAAGTAGCGACCATTTTAATTACTAGCGATACCCTTCTGCTCCAATTTTCATCAAATGAAAACGTGACTCGTGAAATAATTCGTTTTGTATGTAAAATAAAACTTTTTAATGAATTTGATTTGATAATTATTGCATTATTTGTGAAATAATGTGGTACTTAGCACGAGCAAACTTTTTTAATGGTCAAAAGTTCAAAGGACAGTAACCAGGAATATCCGTCATATACGAAAGTTATCTTTTATATTTTCCATTGTAAACACTATTGTCGGAAGTAATTGCACAAATGCATCAAAATTACCGATAATTTTGTCCACCTTCGGTGTCGGGTTCTTTCTCCAAAATATGAAAATGACTGAATGTAGTTTTTCCAAGACAACACGCTCGAATGCAAAATTATCTGGTTATTTTGATGCACGAGTGTAGTTTGAAAACAAAAATGATCATACACAAAAAAGTAACAACAATAGTATATTATATACCGCGGGACTGAAGTAGTACATTTAATCCTGAAGGTAAAGTTTATGGCCCGACCGCAGGGAGGGCCATAATTTACCTGAAGGATTAAATGTACTTCAGTCGCAAGGTATATACGATACTTTTCGTACTTCCGGTATGATTTTATTAATTATTTCAATAATTTCAATCAGTTTTTTCTCTCTTCAACTCATTTAATAAACTGTCTTTAAAATAAGTTACCATAGTAACATTGCGTTGTGACAGTTATAATTTAGAAACATTGTCATTACTAGTGTCATTGTAAAGAAACATTGTTATTGATAATTATTGGTATCATGAGTGAAGAAGGTGTATCTGATATTGATAAAAGAGCAGCCGAAGTAGGTGAAGAATTGTTACCACCGAAATCTAGAAAACTATACGTTTGTTTGTGATTTAATCGTTCCGGGAGTTTCGTCAATATTTAATCCCGGAGGGATTAAATGTGACACTTTAGTACCTGTCACAAGGGAGTGAAGTTGTCACTTTAGGCCCGGAAGTACGAAAACGCGTTTTATTAACAACATTTCCAAAATAAGCTAAAAAAAGCGCTATCCCAATAAAAACCGTTCCTGGAACGTGCACTTCACTGGATTCCATTTCTAGTAGACTATCATATCGTTAGAATGTCATAAAATAAAATATTTTATTTCACATTTTACCAGACGTGTGATCTACTATGAATGGACCTTAATAAAATTTGACAACAAAGTTTTGAAGTCTTAAACTTCAAAATATTATTGATTGTCTAGTTGTTATATTTTTTCATTGTGTCAGATAGGGACCAAAAATTATTTTATTAATTTTATTACTACTTAATCTTGACAACGGTAGCTGGAACGCTACCGAAACGTCGAAATAAAAAACATTATTGTGGTTTGATTCCCAAAAGAATAAGAGAGAAAAAGCTGCACATAACAATATCTGAACATCAATATCGGTCTTCGCGCATACGACTGCAACTTCTAGTCTTCTAGTGGGTTCTTCTTTTGTGAAACGGAGTCTACGGTGCGTCATTTTCTACGTCCCTCACCTAATTCCATTTATCGACTGACTCATCAACTTTATAAATTCAGTTTAGGTACAGCCTTAAACTAAGCAGACTGAAACTTTGTAGTTAAGTGACAGTTTTTACATTTAATATTTGTTGACAAGTGCCAACTATATTGTTTTAGGCAACACTTATCATACAACCCTTGTATAACAATTTTACAATGTCAGTACGAGCACAGTATTCATTTTTAAGGAACAACTCCCATTTTAGACATAATTCCATTAATATACCTACAATTTATTTTAAAGATGTTTCATCACCAAATATTGTCTCTAGAGAACGTAAAAATTTCCGGTTATTTTCTTTTTATATATTTTTTAATGCTACCTACACCTTTTATATAGGTATACATATAAGTAACATAAAATAAGTCACAGCTAACGGTACATTAAAGAAAGTAATTTCAGTAATAGTAGGTATACTTATTTCCTTTTGAATGAGGAAATTCGGTAAAAATTTCTTTATTAAATTACCTAACAATACAAATATTGACAATATCTTTAAAGTTATAGTGTTTATAGTAATTTATTGTATAAATAGCCTTTTTTTCGCTACTAGCTGTGAAGTTGACAATAGAGTACACGCATATTTCGTATTTTGCTTAGATATTAATTTATAATAGTAAAGTTTCCAGTTTCCATTGGAAATTACTTCTAAATTTTAAAATAAAATTCAAATTTCATTGCAGTTTCCGACCACCACCCGAGGATTTCCGAACGCTACCGATGATACGTGTGATGTCATACCATGTGATGACTTTTGTCAATATGGCCGGTATTGCATTAGGTTCTGTGTAGTTTTGTATTTATATTGTATTTTAATTAACTATTAATTGCTTCATCGACGTAAAAATATAATTTATATTTTTGTTTGAGACCATTACGTGTTTATGTGTGCATTTTTTTATTTCTAAAGGTCAACGTAAAGTGGAAAGTGGACATAAATATTCGATATTTCCGAGGATATTTTAAAACTTTTAGAAGAAAATATTTTATTTACTAGTTCAGTGTTCAGTGACGATTCTTTGATATTTTGTGAGTGAAGATATGGCTAGCGAAGGTTTTGTAAAAGCACAAACTGATAACTTGCCCAAAGTAGACTCATTTATGCTGCTCGAATTTATGAACGTCAACAAAGTTAATGACGTCACTCCATGGGACAGCCATCTTTATGACGTAAAGCGCGTTTTGGCAGACTTTCAAATTTGATGATTTTTGAAGTCGTTTTAGAAGTAAAGTTTATATTTTTTTGAGAAAATAGACATGCAAAGTGTTAGGAGACCTTATAAAGCGTCAATTCCCACCAATAGCAAAATTTATGCTTGTACCCTATTATTGCTTCTTCTAGCCAACTGAGAAGTTTAATTTCTCTATTAGTGGTTAATAATTTTTTCTATTATTAACCTAGGTCAATAATGGACAAATTCAAATATTTTGAGAATTCAGGGATAGTAGTTCAACAAAAACTTGTGCAACATAATTTAGTATACCCGGGAGATTGTCTTTAACATATTTGCTACCTAAAATTACCTATCAAGATAAAATTATTTGGATAAAAATGCCATTAGTTTAAAATTCGCACTCAACCAAAAATGACTGATGACATAACGAGTACGTTCATAATATATCGAAAACTGACAGTGTCAGTCAGAAGACGGAGTAAACGCTTCTCGTGGTGCGTTTGAGAATTATTTTTCATTTTTGTCTCAAAATTTGTCTAGTAGTGGAAAAAATTGTATATACATGGTGTTGAAGACATTTATAAACCTCGCACCTTATTCCGCTCCAGGCAAAGGCACTCGCGAAATAATTTTGGTGCTACTATTATTACAAGTACGATAGGTCAATTATCACCAATTGGCGGGTGACGAATAAGCGGTCTGATATTGCAGTTGTTGATAAAAGAGCTAACTCGACAGAAAATCGTAACCTTTACATGATTTTTGAACTGTTTTTTTTTTCATTTTTCTATAAATATTACGCATTCAGAATTATGTGGGATGGATAGTTTTCATTACAATGCTCTGTATAGTGGAATTATTAGTAAAAAATGCAAAAAAGTTCCAAATTCAATCTGTTTTTGCCCGAATTATCATATTGATGAATAAACTGGAGTTTCTCCTGAAAGTCGCATCCTATAAGGTTAATAAGTGATTTAGAATGTCCTGGAGTCATTTCAGACTTTAAAGCTCTTTGAGCACTGATGAAAACTGTAATTTTTCCTCGAAAACCCGATTCAATTTCCCGCTTCACGCAAAGTAAATATCTACGGCCACAATTTTATTCGCTTAAGAATTAAAAGTGGATAAGAAACTTCCAGCCACTCCTCCCAATAAGTCATTATAAAATTTCATAAAATTCAAATAAACCGATTCTTTTTCCACAGACAAAGAGTTTTGTTTGTTCCAGGTGTTATCGTATGGTATCGATCAAAACCAAGTTCTTTCAGAACTCTTAGATCCACAAGAAAATCCCTCTATTCAAGTAAAAGCTTTGCGAAGGGAATTATTGAAAAAAGTACAAGAAGCTCTGGAGAAACTGGATGACGAAGAAGATTATCAGCGAGCCCGTGACGCTCTAGCCAGGTAATAGATTCTAAAATTGTCGAAAAATGTTTTCATTCAAATTATTTGAACATATGCGTGTGATAAAAGTGTTTAAATGGATATAAAACCGAAGAAATTAAGTAGTATTTTATGGGCTGGAGCCCATTAAGCACATACTTAGACCCGGCACTGCTAAAATATCAATTTTTACAGGAAACTGTAATTGAGTAAAAAAATTAACAATGTTTACCATAAATTCAATATTTATTATATAAATATACATATACAGGGTGATTCATTAAGAATGTCCAATCTCTGAACTGTAGATTCTAGACCTCAAAATATGATTTGGCAATAATTTTTTATGTTTTCACAATTTCTCTTTGAAAATTGGCAATTCTACGTTTTTTGGCATGAGGAATCGTAATTTGCCCTCTAATTTAACATTGCTAATAGAGGGCGCTAGTAACACTTGTTTGTGTTAATTAAATCAAAGTAAACTTTTTTTGGGCTAAACTTACAACTAAAATAATAAAAAAATATTAAAAAGCGTTAAATTCTAAAAAAAAAAGTTACTCTTCTTTGATTCGTGTAACTCAATCGGTTATTGAGTTATTTGCTTCCAAAAAGTTCAATAAATTTTTATTTCTTCATAAAAATTTTTCTTATTGCTTAAATATGTAACAATAACAAATTTGTAGACAAAAATAAAAAACTTCAAAGCAAATGCTCAAAATTCCCACCATTTACTTCAATACACTTTATGATCCGCTTTCGTAAATATCTCTTAATATCAAAATCACATTCGTGAATTAAACCGTGGTTTAATTTTTCGTTTTCTTTTCAAGTAGGCTTGTGTCGCTATTACACAGTTTGTGTAGAGTTTAATTTTTCGGTTTTTTAAGTAGGCTTATGTCACTTTTAGACAGTTTGTGTAAAAGCAAAAATTGGATAATAATCAGAATAATTAAGTAATACATTAGTATACCATTTATTAACAATTTAGTTATTAACAAGTGTAATAGTTATTTATCATAGCCTAGGCATAACGATTTTTCCCATAATGAGATGCGCGATATGATTTGTGTGTTTGCTCAGTCAAATTATAGTGGTCCAGCTGCGGCTCGAAGATATTCACAAATATAGCCAACCTCAAAGAGCTCAAAAAAGTCTGCAGACAAAAGCAAAGAGAAGCCTGGAGAGGCTATTGTGAGGCAGTCGAAGACTTCCCACAAATTTCTCGGCTACAGAAGGCACTCTCAAACGACCACCATAAGAGTATCGGCATCCTGACAAGGGAAAATGGCGACAAGGCCGCCAACCTTCAAGAGAGCGCTGATATTCTTATGGAAACTCACTTCCCAGGTTCTGTCTTTCCTGGAACGTCAAACTGGACGGAAGTACCAACAACACCCTCACAATACGACTGGCAATCTGCTAGTGCAGTAATTGATGAGAACAAGATAAGGTGGGCCATATCGGGCTTCTCCCCCTTCAAGTCACCAGAACCTGACGGAATAAGACCAGCCCTACTTCAATGGGGAATGGATATTCTTATGCCGCATCTGGTTGGAATTTTCAGAGCCTCTTTAGCTCTGAGGTATATTCCCAGTAAGTGGAGAGAAGTACGAGTGCAATTGAACGATGCAATTGAACCCAGGTTTCTGTTTAACAAACCCTACAAAAT